>JAZGTK010000118.1:45747-152643 GCA_036877625.1 Ambastaia sidthimunki | reverse complement strand
CTAAACATCTTTTAATCTAAAGCTGTTTGTTTAAATGTTAAAATTATTATTGTTAAATTATGTTAAATTATTATTGTAGAGTAAAATATAACTGTACCATCATAATAATTTTTTTCAGAAAATTACAATTTTATTTTTTTAAATGTTTTTAAAATGAATGGTTTGGACCAAATAATGAAGAACAAGCAGCCAATAAGGGCGTAGTATAGAGGGGAACTCCTTCAAAACTCTTGGAAAAGTTTCTCAAAATTACTCATAAAACTTGGGTAATTAAACGTCAAGAAAACATTTTTGTAAATTCTAGGAAAAGGGTGACTACATTGAATATGCTAGAATATAACCTAGTTTAATTTATTTTCATTTTTTTTTAATCACAGCATAATTTCCAAAGTTGCATTGTGTTATTTCATAGTTTTGAGGAATTTACTATTATTCTAAAATGTGAAAAAAATATTAAAAGAAAATGAGTGAGTGTTTGCAAACGTTTGACTGGTAATGTATGTATGTATGTGTGTATATGTATGTGTGTGTGTGTGTGTGTGTGTGTGTGTGCGTATACCACACTGCTCCCAAACAAACAAACATACAGACAATGACACAACATCAGACAGCAGTGTATTTATCTACACATATCTGCTTATGTCTGTTTTCATCTAACCAGACGTGCACAAGCGAGAACATTTTCTGAAGCTGTCAGTTACCCAGGAGTTAATGAGACAGATCTCCATGTTCTTAGGAAACCTGGAGGACAATGAAGGATTTGTCCTCATTACCATATTCAGAGAGGACAAGACCCCTCTATCTGTTCTTTTCTCTACTCATTACTCTATCTTTTGCTCTGTCTCACTCTTTTCTCCCTTTGTCTCTCGCTGTCTTTGCTGAGAATTAAGTGGTTCCTTAGAGTTCTTGAGCACAGTGATATATGTTCTAAGTTAAAATGTATTTATAGTTACCTGTGGTATAGCTATTTAAACCTGTAGTTAATGGCACGGGCCCAGGGAGCTCACCACCTCCACAGCGAGAAAATCTGCTTAGAATAGGAAACAGGAAATGGGTTCGACTGAATACGGTTGAAAAATTGCTCAGACGCAGTAGGAAACGTGTGTAATAATGGTTTGTGTGTGTGCTATACTAACATTAGCAAGTAGCCTTTTATGGCTTTTAAAGTGTGAACAAGTCATGTCACTTATAAGGCAATTATCTCTCAAACAGCATGACGTTGGCCTTTAGCACTTTCACTGGGCTATTTTCTCCTTTGACTTATTCTTTTCATTAAGTGACTTTGATAGTCATTAAGAAAGTGGGCGATTATTCGTCGTTTTGGGTCTCTTGAAGAAGCTTTTAGAAACCGTGGAAAAAGAAAATGTCCTTTTTCCAGGAAGCTTCTTGTTGCTTTAAATATCTATTTTATATCTATTATATTAAATTTAAATTATTGATTTAATGGAAGTGAACTCCAAATACATCTCCTCCGTTTTCACCTGCTCCGTTTATGTTTGTCAATACGTGTATGTAAAATCGTGACTGTTTGTGAAGAGCAACTGTGTCTCTTTAATTCTTTGGATTTTAGTGAAAACTAATTGGTTTATAGGTGCTGAGTGCACAAGACTGGAGATATCCAGACCTGTCAGCCATCTCTCCTGGTTTCCTCCCCTTATGAGTTGCTCTATGGAAAGCTCAGTGTTTCATGTCATCATTTATTGATAAAGCACTTTGTGTTTTATTTTCTTTCACCCTTGGTTGCTTGTGTCTATTTGAATTTGCTTTGCATTTATAGTGGCCTCTTTTAATTTAATGGTGAATTAAATGTCTGCTCGTTCTTTATTCTCTGTCTTTGAATGTCAAATAACAAGCAGACCCGTTTAGTTAAGAGTCACAAACCCATTTCAAGCAGGTTTGCATGTGCCTTAATGTTTTTGCAAGAATCTTTCATATTTTTAACCCGCCATCATTAAGTTTCTTCTTTATAATGCTGTTTTCTTCTGTTCAGAGCTTGATATTTGTCATGCACTGTTAGGTATTCTCATCACTGCATGTTTTTTTATTCTGTTGTTCTGTTACTCTTTTTTTTTTGCTTGTGTTGTTTTTTCTGTCATCTCACTTGCACGTCTGGGCGGTGTTGGTTCTCCACAGGGAAGCCAGCGTCATGGGCCTGTCAGGACAGTAGGTAACTTTTTTGTAATGTACCCCGACAAGCAGTTTTGGTGTGACCTGAAAATGAATGAACATCTATTTATATATGTCTGTGAATATCTATCTATCTGTCTTTCTATATCTATCTGGCTGGCTGTCTGTCCATCTATCTGTCCATCTATCTGTATGTCCGTCCATCTATCTGTCTGTCTGTCCATCTATCTGTTTGTCTATCTTTCATCTGTCTTACTTGTCTTACTTCTACTGTTTGTCTTTCTAGTTGTCTGTCTATTTTTCTAACTGTTTATTTATCTGTCTGTGTGACTGACTGTCTGTCTGTTTGTTTTTTAACTACTTATCTATCTGTCTGTCTGATGGGCTTTCTAACTGTTGTCTATCTTTCTAATTGTTTATCTGTTTGTGTTTTAATGGTTTTTCTGTTTGTCTGTATGCCTAACTGTATATCTGTCTGTCTGTCTGTCTGTGTGAATGTCTATCTATAATCATTTGCTGCAGTATAAAGCTATAGTCATTTTGCTCACTGCAGGGGTAAAAACAGAAGAAAATGATTCCACTGGGCAGGATGTAAAAGTAATATGCTAATTCATTACAGTTTTATTAGAGAATAATTTTCCATTTAGGGCTCATCAGAGATGGAAGCAGTGAACTTTATAAGGATTTTAACAGCCTCTTTTCTTCATTTACCTGAGTTTATTCAGTCTACAGTAAACTTTGAAAAGTTCTGAAAGAAACATTCATTGAAAAAGACACCTCTTGTGGTTATGAAATAAATGCTGGAGAAAGCTCAGTTGGTAGAGCATTGCGTTAGCAGCACAAAAGTTGTGGGTTCGATTCCCAGGGGTACTGAACGCGTACTGATAAATTGTGTAACTTTAATAAACTTTAAGTCACTTTGGATAAAAGCATCTGCCAAATACGTAAATGTAATTTAAATTCATAAAATCAAATTGAAACTGGTATGCAATCAGGAATAAATAAAGGTTATTAGACTGTGTGTTTGCTCTTGTATTTATCTTTGTTCTTTACTGTTGTAATATTAGTAATTCTCATAAATAAATCCTGGTTATAGCTGACAAAAGAAACTCTGCTCAGCTTTGATGGCAAAACATTCAGTGCATTTGTTTAATAGTCTTTAGGTCACCAACTAAATTAAAAGTTTACTGTTAATTGAGTTTAGACTTTCCCAAGACTGTTTCTGCAGTTTGATTTCTGTCTTCTGTAAAGAATTTATGTAACAATTTAACCAAGCTGTAATCTATAGATATAATTCCTATAATGTCTCTGGAAGAATTAATACAACTTATCTGTAAGTGGAAACAGACATGACATCGAACGGTTGGTGAGTCTTTATTTTTCCCAGAAGTGAATTTTTAATGGTGCCTGTGCCAAGGAAGTTTCTCTGAGGCCTGTTTTATTGAACAGATAAATCTTAATGTATGAAACACAGTGGAATGTATTCAACAAAAGGAAGTGTCTCATTTAACCTTGTTTTCCAGCTTGTTATTGGACCTGTGTTTAAAAATGAGCGATCAAGTAATTTGTGCTCACTGCCAGCTGTGTATAACTATGTTAATTGTGACAGCTGCTGAGCGAGAACTTGACTAGTCGTCTTCTCAATTTCTCATCCAGGTGCAGCCGGAGGTCAGAGAGGATTTCTCGGATGCATCCGGTCTCTCAAGATGAATGGGGTGACCCTTGACCTAGAGGAGAGGGCGAAGGTCACCCCTGGAGTGAAGCCCGGGTGCTCAGGTCACTGCACTAGTTTTGGGATGTTCTGCCGCAATGGAGGCAAGTGTGTGGAGAAGTACAACGGCTATTCCTGCGACTGCACCTCCACGGCGTATGATGGACCTTACTGCTCTAAAGGTCAGTATCTAACCGATGCCTCAAGATCTGTGAGTCTGATGCAGTCCAGTAACCCACAGCATACACACCTTTAGAATCCAGTCTGCTGAATGCTAATTAGACAGTCAAGCTTTTTCTGATATTTATACACCTGAGATTGAGGATCTAAAAATATTGATGACTCATACTGCACTCATTCAGTCTGTCCAATAAAATGCTTTCAAAAGTGAGACTGTCCCTCCCCCTTACACCACCTGCTTCTGCTGTTTTACAAAAAAAGCAGTTTGATAAGTCGCATCCCCCTTTTTAAAAGGAAACACCCCCAAAAATCTGTACTATTTGGGCCAGTTAATGGGACAGCGGTTCAACACTGAACAACTTCTTTCCAACCTTCAAACTGTTGCGTTGCAGAGTCATGCTTAAAATACATATGAGCTAGTGAAGGCCCAAGTCTTTAAAACCACTCTGTCTAGCCCCACCCCCCTCATTTGAATATGCTAATCACATCACTGACATGCAAAGGCTGTCTGTCAAGACCCCCATCAAACTCTTCGAACCCTCTGTTTAAACAAACCAATTACCGAGTAGCCAAAGCCTTCATCTTTGCCCTCAGCGTTCTCCATTTCCTTCTGCCCTGAAATATGCATGAACAGCCTTGTAATTGCAAGGTTTTAGCTCACATTTCCATCTTACACATTTTTACTTGTGCTATATTGGATATTGCAGTCAATAATGAATTCTCTCAGATTCTGCGGCTCTGGGTCAGTGCGGCTGCTCTCACAGACTGCCTGACGTCTGCAGCTCGATTACACATCCCCTTCACTCCAGGAAGAGCGATCGGTTCCCAGTCCTGCTTCTTTCTGGTTCACAGTCACCAATGTGTCTCACTTCTGCTCACATCTATCCATGTTCTGTGTGTTATTTAGCACATTTAGATTTTGAAGCAGAACTGAGGAAGTTATTTATTTATTACTTCTTACTAAAATATTTGATTTTGTTTTATACATGACCTGCGCCAGTTTAATGATGAGCAATTTGTCTGTCACAAAAAAACTTCCAAAAAACTTGGTCAGTGGTTTCTGTGGTGTTAGCGAACACTTTTACAATCTGGCTATAAACTTAAAGTGTAATATACTTGTATGATCTTAAAGTAGTTGTTTTTATATAATTTTTCATTTTTTTCCTGTTTTTGATGTAAAAACTGCTATAGAAATAAAATAAAATTAAATTGAACAATTTAACTGAATTGGACCTTGATATTAGACCAATATCCCACCAGTCCGTTCACACACTGTTTACAATATGTTGTGTTCACACACTGATTTAGAATGCAAGTGTTTCAATTCTGTTTATGTATTCAGAGCTATTGCAAATCCATCTGTTTGTCTTAATTGTAGAGGATTAGTGGAAGTGGGAACTCTGCAGCCTCTGTGGTTACCCTAGCGACAGATACTTTTAATTTACTCATGCTTTTGCCTGTGGCTTTAATCAGCAGTAGCAGGATGTTATTTAAATCCCTCTGTTCCTTTGTGGACTGATAAGCCAGTTCCAGTTTTGTTATATCACTGTACAGTATATAAAACAACATACACTTCTATTGTCTATACTGATCACAGTGTATGTTAGATTGCATGAAGTTTTAAAGGAGGTAATACAGCCTCTCTGGGAGCTGTAAAGTTGTTGGTTTGAATCTTCTAAACGAATCACAGCAGTTGACTTTATACTTAAGCGCTGCAGTTTGTGATGTTTGTACCGTTCTCGCCATGGAGAATAATTCATGTAATTCTGTCTATGTTGCTCTTAAACCCGCAGCACAGCCTCATAAAAAGTGCAGAATGCTCAAGGGCCCTGCAGCGAATAATTAAACCAATCTATAGTCTCGGCACCGATTTCCTCTTTGCACCCAATACAGAATTTGTGCAGAGCTCATTTGTGTGTTCCTGTGGGTTACATGGTTGAATGGGAGAATACAAACACAGTGAATTGCACTGATAAACCCACTATGTGTTCTGTGCACGTGAGATATTTCTGCGTTGTCATGTTCGTTTACTCTCTTCTTACCCTTGCGTGTATTTACTTCATTACCCATCTTGATTTCCCATGGTTCCCTCTGTTCCACCCCATATGCAACAAATCCTGCGTTGTTTATACTGCTCGTGTAAGACACATCCACGCACACTTGCACACACTTCCTGGCAGCAGGTTAAACGATCTGTGTAAGGACCTTTGTTCTCCTCCCAAGTAAAAAGCTAATAAGATGGTGTCCTCTCAGTTTTATAGCTTTGGTGAAGCCTGCTCATGAATACAAAACATATAGGTAATGTCAGTTTTTACTGCAGATGGCTGATATTATTTCCACATCCTCACACACTGTTCCTGGTTCATTTATTTCCCGTTGCCCCTGGAGCAATATTTGTAGTCCTACCACTGTCCCAACTCCAACCCTAAATCTGAACTAAGGGTCTTCCTTCTCCTTCAGATCTGATTGGTTAATAAGCAACGATTTTGTCCCAGTTACCTGTTCTAAGTAAAAAACATTTATTCCATACATTGCTGCTGTCTAAGGAAACATCTCTTCTTCTTCTTCTTCCAGACGTTGGAGGTTTCTTTGAGGCAGGAACTCTGGTCAGATATAACCTTATACCAGAAAGCGTGGCTGCAGCTTCCAGCCTGGATGAGAAGAGCAAGATTCAGAGTCTAACAACAGAGACCAACCTCACACGTGAAGACCTCACCTTCAGCTTCAGTACCTCCACATCTCCCAGCATCCTGGTCTATGTCAGCTCAAAAACCCAAGACTATATGGCTGTGGTGCTCCGTCACAATGGTGAGACCAGTTTGAGGCACTGCTAGATGGTAGGAGATGTTTTTCTGTATGCTCTGTAGAAACTAATGATCTGTAGATGTTTTGCTTTAGTATTCACCTTTAACAAAATGATGCTGCACAGTCCTTTCAGAGTTTTCAATGAATGGTTATTCAGCTCTGGTCCTGGAGGACCAACGTCCTGTTTGATTAGGGCTGGAGATAAACTCTGCAGGACAGTGGCCCTCTTGGAGTCCAATAGTCCTGGTCTATTCAATATGTCATGCTATACTGGGTACAGATTTTTGTCAGAGTAGATTAGTAGAGCACATTTGATTTGAAAATACCTGAAATATAAGGCTGTGAGGAGTATAAGTACAAACAAATCGAGTTTTTGTCTGCTGAAAATTTGTTGAAAGATGTATCCACACTCATCCACACAACATTACAACATTGATTCCTCACAGCCCTGCTTTTGTTTACAGCACATTATATATGACGTTTGGTCTGACTAAAGTCTGTACTAATATTTTGTCTTCACAGTTCATTGTCAAGTGTGGATGGTGACACGATACATACATCTGTGTGTGAGAATTTAGGGCAGCTTAAATTATTTAACAGTCTTCAACAGTACATCCAATAATATGACAAATGACAATTACATCTCATTTGTTGGGGTAATCACAACCAATTGATCCATACACTGCTGGTATTTAAAGAAAAGAGCATTGTTTCCTTTAGGGACACAGTTTCGCTTTAAGCACGGACTCAGATTTACCTGTTTAATTTGTTGAGCAATGCTCTTATTAAATACCCATTCCATAAAATTTAAAGTGGACACACAAGGCTGGTTACACCTAATTCTTTCAGTTAAGCTGCCCGAGCCCACATTGAATTTATCTCTGTAGCCTGTGAGCACATTTATCTCAGCAGTCCAAGCTGTAACCCACATGAGGTTATGTTCTCTTCTGTAGCCTGTAGGGCACTAGTGTGTATTCCATTGTGCAGTAGTGTACAGTAACAGTAAGTGATGTCATGGTGCAAACAAAATTACTGATTCGGAACACTGGTTCTCAATGACCTCACAGCGTTCTACATCCATCTTTGCTCAGAAGCCTGATCCAGAAAACCGAGAGGAACATTTTCCCTGTCTCCTTCTCATTGTTTCTGTCTTGATTCGCTTTGCACAGGCACCCTGCAGCTGCGTTACAGCTTGGGTGGTCTCAGAGAACCCTTTACCATTGATATTGACCAGAGGAACCTGGCCAATGGACAGCCCCACACCGTCAACATCTCTCGGGTGGAGAGAGACATAGAGATACAGGTAAAACATATTGTTTAATCATGTAGTAATATAAAACACTATGCTTTGGATTAACAAGCTTGCTAAAAGATTATTTAGTTACTTGTAGCTTTCAATCAGTCACATTTGAGGTTCTGTGATGCCTACACTATAATGCTGACTAAGAAGGCAGCTGCATATGTAGACAGTAGGCAACAAACTAGGTTTTGAAACATTGCCTGCTTTATGTGTGCAAGTACAGTATGTGAGTAGATGTTTCTGTGGCTTTTACCCACAATGCATTGCGGTAGTCTCACCGGCCCATCTGCAGGACAGAAGCAGGAATTGAAAGCCAATATTGATCCCTGAACTTAGACTCAGTGTGCACTTCAGATTTTTATTATGTCCTAAATGGTGAGACGTGAAACAGCATGTGATCGATAATTGTGACACTCCACGAAGATTCAGTGATAACCGAGTAATCAAGATCACAAAAAAACATGAGCTCCACCACACCTCCATCTCAAGGTCTGATGTCCCATCTGCAGGACGTGTGCTAATAACAAGCAGCGTCTCAGGACAGGTGATGGAGCTGTTATGACTGTTATGACTCTGAATCACTGCCGCCCCATACCATCACCGTGACACATGCGCCAAGAGAACAATATAAAATGACAGAGGTTCAGAGAGCATGTCAGATATACTGTGACCTTGTCAGCAAAATCGTAGACTCTGTTTGCTTATTGACTCTCTCTCTCTCTTTCTCTCGAGTGGCATTATTTGGGCCCCTTCTCTGTTTCAGACTTCTAAATCAAATAATTAAATTCCCCTTGTCTAAAAGGATGAAATAAGCCTGTGGGCATGAGGTCTTAAAGCAAGACTGTAGCTCTCTTTAATTTAACTTCTCGTGACACAGCTCTGCCAAGCTTAGAATCCTGCAGACCAGGAGAAGAAGAGAAAGAGAGTGAGAGGGGGAGAGAGAGAGAGAGAGAGAGAGAGAGAGAGACCATAGTCTGTTTACTCTGCTGGGAACCTTGCTGATATAGAAGCATATAGAAACCTAGAGTCATCTTTCACCCCCTGACCTGTTGGGTATAGGGATGACACTGTGTGTGTCAGTGTGTGACACTGGGGGTGGGTAAGTATCACAGTTATGTGTGTCATTGTTGTGCTGTATGTACACACACACACACACACACACACAAATACACAGTACAAGCCGTTCGAGCAGATCCACACATTAATGTGACAGTTGTGAAAGTGTAAATTAAAGGCTTATTAAGTTCTATTTAATTGATTCTGTGGGTGTTTGGCGCAGATAAAATCAGCTGGATAGTTGATTTAATAAAGGAGAAAAAACCCAAAGCATCTTTAAAAACGTTTGAATCACATTTTTGTTTTTTTTGCATTTATTCGCTTAAGTGTGATTTAAAAGTAGAATTAAAATGGACATTTTTCTAATTTGCAATAATACTAGATAAAGATTCTAAGCAGCTGTGCATTTTCCAAAGAGAAGAGAGCTTCTAAAGCAACAGGAGAGCCAATAACAGCATCTGACCTTTCCACACACCCACACCTGTGATAAATGAAGCATCACAACCTTTCTGAATCAGACAGTGAAAGGTCATAACAGAACTAAGAGAACAGTCATGCAGACAAAGCAATCAGAGTTACACTTGATCTTTTAGAAGTTTGTTAAACCCCAGGGCTAAAGGCAGAGCACCGTTTCATTTAGAAATGCATTATTCATTTAGAGTAATGAATTCTTTTAGGGGTTTTTTTCCTGTCAGGTCAACTTGCTATCAAAGTAATGTGGAGGACCCAGCACGAAGCTTTCATAGTTGCAATGATTAGCGGTTGTCTTTGAGTCCTGCTGAAACAGCTGAGCCATTCTAAAGGGTTTAAAAGATCGCCCCCTGCTGGACACTGGAGTGCAGCGTGAGCTCAAATAACGCTCTGCATAATTACTGCGCATCAGAACTGTTTTATAAAGGTAGAATCACTGTATAAACTGATATGTCTGATAAAGTTTCCTAACCACAAAAATCTTCTACCAGATGCTATGTACGTTTACTTTAGAAATCATCTTTTTGTAGTTGCATGTTTCACAGAATCTAAAGTGCAATTAAGCCCCCAAACAATCTCTTCACTGTTTAATTTAATCTTTATTGTCTTCCCAGCTAACAGGGAACATTCTCAGAATGTTGGCTAATGTTTCTTAAAAGTTATCTCAGAGTTATCAAACTGTTCTGCAGACATTCATAGAACATTTTAATGTTATATATCTATATATCAAAAATATTTTTAGGTTGCTAGTGGAATGTTTTAAAAAGTTACAGAATTAAAAAATAATAATAATAATGTTCTTATAACCAAGCAAAAATGTTAATACAAGGTCCAAAAAATGTGTTTTGAATGCTTCTAGTACTTTTAAGATAACATTTTTGGTTTCTTAGAATGTTTCTCTAATGTTTTTGATAGTAACAAAAATATTACTAACAGAAACGTTAGGGAAACATTCTTACAACCTAAAACTGTTAGCTGGGTTCTGTTATCTGTATTTGTTTGCTCTGTCTCTCTCTGAGAGTTTCTCTCAGTGGGGTTGTGGCTATAACTCAGGCTGGGCTGTCAGACACCCGGGGGGGGTGCGGCTGCTGCCTCCCAAGACGAGTGTCCCTCTCTGGGTGGCTGCTGTGCAGGAGGGGTCCTGACAGATAGGCAGCATGTTGGATGGAGATTAATTATAGGCTCACAGCAGGTCTCATTAGCGCTAGCTGTGTCAGAACCGGGCCGGGCACCACATGGGACAACCTCTCTCTCTCTCAGACTCCTTGCCGCCCATTAGTTTTCCAAGATAAAGGTAAACAGGCTGCAAGCCATTTAATTTGGTCACATTATCCCATTGATAAAAAGCAACATCCTCTCCACTGTTAGCAGGAGCAGAAACACATGAGATTCAGAAATGTATTGGACAAGGTCTCCGCAAAGTGCCGGGTTACGATGAGGGAGGGGGGATGAGTTTCCCTGGATGATTTTCCCAGCACAAGCGCACCTGGAAGGCATCTGAATAAACGTGCCTGCATTTATCAGTCCGTCACATCAGTGGAACAAATTAGAGCTGAAATATGTCAGACAAACGGTATTGTGTCGGTGCCTCCATTTCTTTCTGTCAGACTCATTTGTATTCACGGCATTGTGCAGTGATGAGAGCTACTTTCACAGCACAGAGGAGACCCAGAGAGCAGCCGTATTTACAAGCACAAAAAAGTAATTTGGTGGAAATAATTCTTTTTAATACAGAGGCTGAGATGCCTCATGCTAATTAGGAATGCCAGTGAATGTGCAGTAACAGGGTAATTAAAACTGTCAACAAACTGTGTGTGTGTGTGTGTGTGTGTGTGTGTGTGTGTGATTGCATTCATATAAATAGTTACAACTCCTTAGACTGCTAAATTGTGTCTATATATCAAACTGTTGTTCAACAGATAATGTTTAATCCAAAGTTAAAATGCAAATAATATAAAACATAAAAATGCGTTTTTGGTTGTAGAACAAACAGAAAGGCAGTTACAGATACATAAACAATATACAATATACAACAATATAAATTGCTTAATTGTAAAAGTAATACACTATACACTTATTAAAAGTATTCCTACTATATATGCAATATATGTATACTGTACACTATATATAACTACAGACAAAGTGTGGACGTTTGAACAATTGTATGGTCGGGCGTTTGATTACATATTTTGCCACTAGATGGCGCCAAAGCCCATTAGCAAAATAATTGCATAGGCAGTTTGAACATGACAAATGGAGAAAGGCACCTAAATGTGATACAGTATTTTACTGACTTCAGTTCTAATTGTGTGTGTGTGTGTGTGTGTTGTAGCTGGATCATTATCCACCAGTCAGCTACACCCTGCCTGAAGCCTCAGACATACAGTTCAACCTGGTGAAGACTCTCTTCCTGGGAAAAGTCTTTGGTAAGTTTTCAGTTCTTATCTTCAGGTTTTGGTCCTGTATTGCCTCAGTGCAGCCACTAGGTGGTGCCAATGGACAGTTTTGTTAAAATGGGATGCCCTGTTTACCACAGCATTCGTACAAAAAAGGAGTATTGTACTTTATTATGATTAAAGTGCTTGTTTAGGCATACTGTTACATGTGTAACTGTATTATATATTATACTTTTGTTGTCATAAAAAGCTGAATAAAACTAATTGAATTCAGAAATACTAAAACCATGTGTTATCTTTGTCAGATTTAGTTGGAGTTACAAAGCCTAATTTGTTTTTACTGAATGCAGATATATATACATTCATATATAGTATTTAGGCTATCAGATAGTCTGGAATGTAATTTCCCCCTGCAGTCTGTATTCCTTCCCACAATGCATCTGTGTCAGAGCCTTTAAACGTCCTCTAAAGATGTCAGTGGCAGGACAATCTCCGAAAGGTCTCTTACCCAGAGGCATGTAACAGACATGCTCTTTCTCAACACATCCCATTATGAATATCAATGAGGCACCAACCCGCCCCATTACATTCAATTACCCTGTGTGTGCTGACACACCAAAACCAGCAAAGTGACCCGCTGTTGTATCCAATAGCAGGAGACGGTTTAGTCTGATAATTACACCTGTCACACGAACAGCTGCTTTCATTCACATCACTGTCTGCTGCGTGTTCAGTAATGTTATGGGAATGTTTTATTAACCCTTGTATTAGGGATCAGGTCACACGTTGAGCACTGGAGAGAAAGATACCTGGTTAGCAAAGAACATTTAAAATGTTATTTTTTTAGACATTGTATTATTAGACATTGACATTTTTTAGACAGTTATAGGACCTATAGGTTATAGGTCTATTATTAAAATGTATTAAATTTGTTCTTAAAACGTTTCACTAACAACTTAAGAATAATATTTTTATATACATGATATATAACATAAAAAAAGTTCTACTAATGTTACTGCAAGAGCTGCTTTGATAATTTTGAGTGAACTTTTGGAGAATGATAGTCAACGCTTTGAGAACGTTTCTTGTTAGCTGGGTTACCCTAGGAAACAAAATCACTCCTAAATATCTCAGCTGTTTCTCATGGACAGCAGCGAGGTTAAATGGAGAATGTCTTCTGCTTCTCAGATTTGTCTTTTCAAGAAAGGATCACTGTCTTTTTGAGCACACAATCTCACAGATGTCTCATATATGAGTTTCAACAATGTCTCAAATTGTGCTCTATTAGATCTCACGAGCTGGAAAAGAGCTTGTGAGAGCTCATTTTTTTTGCAGTTCTGTTTGGTAAAGAATTCCATTGGACTTTAAAGTAATAAATTCAGCTAGATCCTAATGACTCAATGTAAACTTAACCTGAACTTCAGGCCCAAGGTTGCTTTCTACCCTCACACGTGTGTTCGGAGTCATTTGTAGAACAACAGATGTTCTGATCACACTCCAACCTTCTGACACGTTCATCTAATAATGCAGTTAAGCTTATAGGAGCCAGTCATGGGCAGAGTGTGGTTTGTGCTCTCTGGAGACTCATCCAGCAAAGATCTGCCAGATCTGTTATCTGTTCCCCTCTCTCTCTCTCTCTCTCTCTCTCTTTCATTATCTCTGTCTTGACAGTACATAAGATAAGCTCTGTTCCTTTGGAAACTTCTTAGGTGGCATCCATACTGTAATACTGTAATGGAATCTGAAAGTATCTGATTTAGAGAAATCTACATAAGCACACAAGTATTGGGATCAAATAGTAAATGTAGAATTTAATTTGAGGTATTTAAGTATTTTCATAATCAAAATTCCTCTCAACGTTTTTTCAAATCTACCTTCTTCATGAAGAATGCGTGATGCAGCATTAAATTTGTTCCAAAACAACAAAGAAAGCATTTTGAACCTCTTTTATGTCAATTGTGTGGTGATGTGTTAAAATGCTGTCTAAATAGGCAGCTTAGTAGGTTTTAGGACAGAGTTTTAATGCGCTGGTTTTGTGAGTGATTGTGAAGACAGATTGTGAGTGACAAAGATTTGTGTAGCATCCAAATTGTAAGTCCCTCTCTGTGCAGTCTGCAGTATAAATAAATCAGGCTAATTGGACGTTAGGCTATGTGTGTTCTGGGGACTGTAATTGTGTTTTAGGTAAACAGAGAAACATTAGGGCCTCTGCAGCCTCTGAGTTTCGGATATTATGGCTGTTCATTCCCCCTCTGTGATGTTTTAATCTTCTCTAGAGAGGAAGGTGTGAACATTTGTCTTATGTTTAATTGGCATTGGAAAGATTTTACAGATATTTGGCCTATTATTAGTATTACAATAATGTGCAATAATGTAAATGCAGTAAAGTTTGACAGTGTGTCAGAGAAGTATACAGACATTAAATATGCTGTTGGCAGAAAGGCTGGTGATACATCCGTTTGAGCATTCCAGAAACCACAGGCAGTCTCTCTCTTTCTCTCTCTGTCTATCTCTCTCTCTTCATCCTGTCTTCTGCAGTCTTATCTGTGCCATTTTCCTCCATAGGAGACTAATCTGATCAATACTGAATTTTATGCTTGCGACAGCAATGTTCATGCCAAAAGTACCAAATGATTTTGAGCAGGGTGAGAAATCAATAGCTGTTTTTTTGTTTTTTTAAATTGTTGTTCTAAAGCGGGACAGTGTTACTGTATATTCCAGCACATACTGTAACTCCTCCCACACTGTTTGTGATATAAGCAAAATGATTGCAGGCAATCGTGATAGACATTCACTGATCTTCTATAAGCTCTTTAAATTTACATTTATCCAAAGCGACTTACAGTGAATTCAAGGTATACATTTTTAGCAGTACTTGCATTCCCTGGGATCGAACCCACAACCTTTGCGCTGCTAACGCAATGCTGTACCAGTTGAGCTACAGGAACACTAACACCTTAAGAACCATCAAACTTCTACCAGCTGTGGCAACCACTCAACACACACTAAACTGTGTAAATTTGCAGTAATTGCTGATGAGATAAAGCTAATTAAATGATCATGTGCTTTATGGGCCCTGTAGACTGTCAGAATTTACCACCCTTGACTTCACCTCCACCCCGGCTGTATAAATCCTGCTCAGCTGTGATGGTCTTAATTCAAGAATAGAGAGAGAGAGAGGGGTGCAGTGTGCTCTACCACACCATCCAGCCCCACCCCACTATCAGAATTCTCGTCTCAGTGTAAACTCACAGGCTGCTTTGTTCTGAATGGGTGGAAAAGATTATCATCTCTGCATTCTCTGATGTTTCTCAGTGGACTGAAGAGCTGCTTCCCTTTGTTTTCTGGTTGGTGTTGCACCAGTGCTGCTCAATATGTGACTGAAAACCCACAGTTATTCATTGGAGAGTTGCTCTTTGAACGTTCCTCAGATATTTTGGATGTTCTCCAAACGGATGTGAAATGTGCATTGTTCATTCATAACAAGGGACAAAGAATAGGCTTAGAATATGTTTATATAAGAAACAAAATGGTCAAGCAACAACCATTTCTGTTGTTGATATTCATGGTTCATGTGAGGTCAACATCTTCTCGTGACACCAAATTTGTTGGAACTGTAAAAACTGGTCTTCATGTTTTAATGAATTACAGATTTCACACAGAGTTTTCATAAAGAGTTTATAGACTGTGGACATCAATTGGATCACCACAGTCAGATTCAACAAAGATTCAGAGCGTAAAACAGGAAGACCATTTTTAGAAGGATTGTAGAACGCCTTTGAACTGCATTTCACAGTTTGACAAGCTCCCAGTGCAGAATAATGAAGCCAAAAGAGTTGAAGAAGGAGATGGTTTAATGTCGCAAGTGAATGTCGGGCACCCCACCAAGAAGATAAATTACCCAGAATTCTCCCTGACATTCCATGGTTTTGTTCAGAGCTGTTACACATGAATGTGTGAAATATTGATTTAAATTCCTAAACAATAGCTGAAACCAAACAGTATTTGAATAATTCACTTCACAATAACAAATGCAGTGATTCAGCAAGAGCTGAAGGTTTGTGCTGGTTGATTTTAAAGCAAAATTCCACTCAAAACCTCAAAGAAACCAGACTTCTCTAAAAATCCTTTGTCAGACAGCACTGAAGGTTATGTGCTTTCATCTCTGCCTGTTTCTCTAAGACATTAGAGTCAAATGTTATATTTATTTTGGCAAATTCCAAATTCTGTAGAAATCCTAAGATATTGGCACCACACAGGGAATCAAAACAACTCTCAAAACACTCTTGTTTCCTTGTTGTTTGTTTAGATGACTTTTATAAACAACATTTACACAATCATTTTCTTTGACTCATTTTCCTGCTTTTTGAATCTTTTTGCATCATCATTGCTGTCTGATCTATGGTTTAAAGAAGAAATCTCACCACAGCAAAGTCTTCATCATACCCCAATACAGCCTCAGTTAAAAGATTTCAGTCCTAATTAAATTAATAGATTTCCTATTCACAAGTTCAGCTTTGCATAGTGAGATTTATGTCGTCCTTTCAGCAGACTCTGAGGTGTCTGATCTACCATGAACAAAACACTCTTATCTTCCATGACTCAGGCAACGAGACGATTCATTACATTTCCTTTAGTTGAGGGTGACTGAGAGTGTCTGTTATCATCCTTTGCCTCAATTCAAAGCCTCACTGTGCCTCATTAAAGATCATAACTGTTGGCTGTGGGTGTATCTGTGGGTGTTCGAATTTTGCACGACTGTTTAAAGCAATATTCTAGTTGTTTACATTGGCATGTATCAGACAATATCCTAGTAGCATACAGTGGATTGTCACAGTCAATAATTTCGACTTTTACCTCAGAGTGTGCAAACAAACACTGATCTGTTCACAATAAATACGTTTTATTAGAAGCTCAGCCAGCTGTACCTCAAATAAACGTGTGGTGAATGAAATGCACAACTATGAAGTTGTTTCAGATCCATAAAGCTGAGTTCCTCCATCACCATAGCCAACTGTACAGCATAGCCAACATAGCCAACACACCCAACTGTGTGGAAATCCCAGTAAATACATGAGAGAGAAGCTGAATTGTGTTTAATCCTCAGGGAAGATTATAAGACTATCACTCACCGGAATGAATTCATTAGTGAGCCTTTCTAATGTAAATCAGTCCCCTGAGAGTCTAGTCGACTGTAAATTTGTGGGTTAGCCACACCTTTAATCTTCAGCATTTGAGGGGGATTTTCATAATTGATATTTAATGACTTTGTGGCAAAACAGACTTGAGGCAATCAGTCATTTATTGTAGCAGTAATATTAGAAATACAGTGTCGTAGATTATAAAAGAAAACTGTGTTTGCACGCAGAGCTGACAGTTATCTCATAATGTACATATTGTACATACAGTATATACATAGTTATGGTTTCATAAAAAACATGCATAAAACCGAAATATTTCCCTTTGCACAAAAGCCACCCTTGAATATCTAGCAAAATATTTTTTTGAGATAACTAGATCATATCTTGGGTGTAATAGTTGTAACGTAAAACAAAATTACACCAAACAGACTTGCTTTACTCTGTATGATGTTGATTTTGTCAGCCTGGTCTCCATCAAAGCCTTGTTTGACAGACGGATGATGTCATTGGCTATTCTGTGAACATTACGCAGATCTTGGTGCAGTCATGGTTTACTGACATCACCAGCACAGCAATGGAGTGGGATCCTGATCCAGGAGGTGGTGAGATCCAGTTTCCAGGTTTTATGTGAGCAGGATATGAATGAGCGCAGAACAGCAGAGGACCTGCAGTGTGTGAGCACCCAGCCCCAGCTGCAGACATACACACACGCATGCACACAAGCGCAGGCAGGGCGCATGAGCATCTGCGGTGCGGACGAGCAGCATACATTTGAGACAGTCGAGGGCAGGTATTTTGAAGGACATATACCTGAGAACAAACATTGGTCTGCCAAGGTAATATTTGTTTGTGTACTGCAGTATTGAGTTTGTTGAATGACGTTGTATGACATTTGTGTTTGTGTTGTTAGGGTCCAATACTCTGTGCGTGATGTTTATGTATTCTGAAGATAACCTTTACAACACACAGTAGGTGTTAATGCAGTTAAGGACTGGATGTTAGTTTGATGGGTGCTTTTGTTAAGTAGATTTTTTTGCAGGGTCGAGATTGTGTATTTGTGTCTGTGTGTGGTCCAGATAATGTTAATAGTCTTTATTTCTGTGGCAGCTACAGTATTCTTATCTTCTATCTCTCTATTTTAGTTTGTTTCTATCTTATTTTTCTTGCCCTTTTTTTTTTTCTCTTATTTGGTTCTACCATTTTTGTGCCTCTGTTTCCTGGGGAGATCCTGGTTGGACTTTTTGGTTCTGATTGCCATGTGCTGCCCGACAGGTGTTGCTCTGTCTACATCTGTTGGCATCATGCAGCAAGATCTGATGATTGGACCCTCCCCTTTATCTCACCTAGACTGCAACATACAGCAAGACTAGCAAACAGATTTTCAACAGAGAGAGAAAACAAAGCAGAAAGGGACAGAAATGTAAAGATTGCCATAAGCAAACAGACAAATCAATGCAGAACATGGAGAGAGATGCAGCCATCAGCCACGTAATGCGTGTTTGTGGTCAGTGTTTCATTGAAATTCACATTATCACTTTTTTCTTCTAGTCCACCGGGCATCTTCCACCTCCCTCTGTCACACACTCCTGCTACATCAGCTTCCATTTGTTACCATGGAAATGCATTTCATCCCTCCTCTTCCCTCCATCTCCCAATCCATCCATCAGAAGACAGTCTTCAATTCCTAATTTTCCCCCTCCTTCCCTGCCTGCATTTCAAGCAGTGTTTACCTTAGCACCTCTGAATAATTAATCCCAGCTCAGACAATAAGTAATTATGGATTATTTTTGGTTGAGCTTTCCGATGGGATCAAGTCTGAGATCAGTTCATTCACCTTCCTTTTGAGCTTAAATTTGTTTTTTATGCTCAACCAGGTTATAAAACAGAAACTGGTGTTTGCGGTGGTTGACTACAGCTGTTGCTACATTGCAGCATCTGTTGTTAGTTTAAAAGAAACTCACAATTAGTCAATGCACAAGTTTTGCAAGTTTTGTGCAATAAATGCATGCAAATTTCTAATAGAACACTAAATGCTGCAATGATGCCAAACTGCAGAATGCAAAATATTGATTATTGAATTACATCAAAGAAAATTGTTGTGTCTTTTGTCTAAGTTGCTTTGTTGTCGGTTGCTGGAGAAGTCTTTGTTTTCTCTTCAGGCTTTTCTGCCGTCACCACACACAAACAGATACACACACATCTGAGAAGTTAATGCAGCCTGGTGGAGCTTGAGTACAGTGTTAGGTGGGGGTTGACATACAGACCACCACAAGCAGGTCAGATCATCTTAACCTTTCTTCATATCAGACAGACCTCGATCTTGAATCTAATTACCCAGAACTGTATTGCACTGCGGCACACTAAAAGCTCCATGTGTCCTCTGAGATCAACAGGACTGCCAGATACAATATCTGCATTTTATCATCACTCTGTACCCAACTCCAACCAAAGCAATGATTTACATGCTTTCCTATCAGACCAGTCACAGTAAGACATACAACAGGATTGTGGGTTATATACACGCATCATAACTGTAGGATTGACTGGTTTAGACCTAATATCAGATTTTCATCAAGGAGATAAAACACTGTAATGAAAATGCTGTTTTGCCCAAAACAACTGATAACGTTCATCGAATCTCGCTGCATGCTGTCTGTATTCAGTGCGTCAGAAAAGGTTCTGCAAGGGCGAAATCTCAACAGCTTCCCACCTGAATTTCCAACAGCAACAATCAGTCAATTCTCATGAATATTCAGGCCACGTTTGCTGGCTGTGTGGAAGGACTATACAACAGAATGTGTTAGATTTCATACAGCCCACATGTACCTGAATGTTCAAAGGTTGATGTACTCACACTGTAAGACAATATTTCACATCTGAATGTGGCAACAATCATGTATTTTGCCTCTAGGGTTATTCTGCCTTAAGGGTTATTCTTTCATGCACGACCACAAACCTCATTTGGTGAATCTGGTCTCTAATTTCATATTCTGTTCATTTAAACGAAAGTCAGTATCACATTTTGTCAGATAGTTAACCTCAGTGTAACAGCCCTACAGCTCAGTCTCATTATTACCCCAGACGATTCACATTGAAAAACAGATCACTTGTTCCCACAAGGCACATCAGGTTCTGTACTAGTATTCATAGACGTCTTTCATAAAATGAACAAGTGTTCTGTCTGGCTATGTGCCGGTGAGCATGTGAGATGGAGACATATTCATGAGCATGTTATCACATTTCTGCCTTACTGCTGAGCATTTAACAGAAAGATTGACTGTTTCTTTTATGTTGCATTAGGGGAAAGTCTTATTTTGGCCCTGGCGGTCTAACATATGCTGAATATCATGGTGTTTTTTGTCTGTTACTGGCTTTATTGTAGATTAGTGATCGTTTGTTGACTGCAGAGATTAATAGTTCTCTGATCATATAGCAGTTCAGGAGAAAAATGTTGTGCTTTAAGCTGCCTGTAGTTGGTGAGATTGAGTTGGTATTAAACAGCTCAAAAGCATATTGCCTTTAACCAGTATACAGTAGATGAGACATCTAATGTTTTAGATAGTTTGAGGCAGAATAATCACAATGAGTATATGTCTCTTATATATGCATAAGACCTGATATGCGAGATTTGCCAGGATTTTGTTCTGCCCAAAACTAGGCTGGACAAAATTGAAATTGTGGGTTACCATAATTATTATTTGCATAGGTATCAAATCCATATCACCATGCTGTAAAAATGCTGTAAGAACAGTTTTGGCACTATATGATTTGGGATTTGAGATCTCTTAATAAAAAAACAACATTCTTTTAAAACATATTTGAAATGCATCACAGGAAACTGTTATTCTGACCTGCTGTGTTATTGTGTGTTTTAAGAATGCTTTACTGCAGAGACCAAATTGTGTACTTTAATCCCTGGCTGTGGTGAAAGAACGCTGCAGTTAGATGCATGCACAGAGCATACTAGAGCTGCTTCAAAGAGCCTGTATATATAACACAGGCTGAGTCTGTGATATATAACACAGGCTGAGTCTGTGATATATAACACAGGCTGAGTCTGTGATATATAACACAGGCTGAGTCTGTGATATATAACACAGGCTGTGTCTGTGATATATAACACAGGCTGAGTATGGTTACTTAATGGAAACATTAGGTAAACATTCTTACAACCTATAATTGTTAGCTGAGATAAAGTATGTTAAAGGTGGTTTTTGGCCTTTTAAAATGATGAACTTAATTACCGGAAGAATTATTTGTTCTGATTATTATAATCATATTGCTGTTGCTCCATTTTACAAAACATTGAGCAATTCTAGCCCTTTCATTACAATGATTTTAAAATGTAATTGTGACTGTCTGGGACTCCACTTTTTGCCATGCCAAGGAACTCAGTAAAGATATCCATTAACAAGTAGTTTGCATTTAACATACAGCAATAAATATGTAAAAAAAAACTAAATGCACCAGGGGATGCATACAGAATGATAAACTTTAATCATCAGCTTGTTTGTAATGCAAGAGGAAATTGTGTCTCAGGCACAATGTTCCCCCCAAAGGTTTATTCAGGTATTAAGTTGTAATGCTCATCTCTTATGCGTGTACATTATACATGAACATGCATTGATCTTGTCCTCTTATTGCAAAGAAATAGACTACATTTCCCGGAACACAACTTGGATCAGTTTTCTGCATATCGTCTATTTCTGGCTGTCCGATATTCCGAACATTAGTTCCATATAATTCTTCTGCACTTATTCTAACTTTAGAAGCCTGTGTGTCTCATTTCTTCCCGCAGAAACTGGTCACATCGACCCAGTGCTTATAGAAAAATTCAACACCCCGGGGTTCGTGGGCTGCCTGTCCAGAGTGCGGTTCAACAGCATTGCTCCTCTGAAGGCTGCGCTCAGGTCTCGTGGTGGTCTCGTGGCCCCTGTCTCACATCAGGGAAAACTGGTGGAATCCAACTGCGGAGCTTCACCCCTCACCATCCCACCCATGTCTGCCGCAACTGACCCGTGGCACCTAGACGCAGGTGAAAAATCACTTACCTGATTTAAAAAATAAACATATCTACAGTCCTTAGGAAGTTAGGTTTGTCCCGTTAGGGAGCCACGGTAACACTTTAATATAAGGAATATTCAAAATATTCACCATTAACTATAAATGTATGCCTTAATAAATTCCTAATTTACTGCTTAATAATATTAGTAAGGTAGTTGCAATTGTGTTTAACTGTAGGTATGGGTCAGAATTAAGGAATGTACATTATGGTCATGCAGATTAAGGCATTAATATGTTCTTTTATAAGCACTAATAAACAGTCAATATGCAAGCCAGTAAGAAACTATTAAAAGTGTGAATTGGTCCCCGTACTAAAGTGTTACTGGAGTCACTAATTGATATAACACGATTAACAAGTACTAATAAGTAATGTCTGCTAATTCCATAAATATAAATGTAATAAAACAATGTCCTCTCATCACCTTGACGGAATTATCTTAGGTGACAGCTTGGTCCAATTCCAAGTTCAGATTCCGAGAAACACTATATCACTCTTGTAGGATTGCATTGTATTTCAGAACTTGCTTTGCTCTGAAGAAGCATATGAGATTTCCCTATATTGTTCCTGTTGTATCCCAGCACTGCAGTATTTCCCAGGAGTGCAGTACGGACATTTCATTTCTAATACTAGCTTATTGATTCCAGCACCTTTTTTTAAGTAAAACGTTAAACTGACCGATGAGATCCGTCCCCCTAAAGCGCCTGGAAAACCTCCTCTTAACTGCTACAGTTATTGGATTCCCGTCACTTTGATTTAAAGATGCTACACAAATACTGAAAGAAAGTTCAATGCAGTACTTTTTAGGTTCTGCTAGTGTGTTCCCATTGGACCAGTTGCAACAACCATGGCTAAGAAAACAGACCTTCCATTTTCTTTAATGGGAGACCTGGTGCAGAACATTACTGTTGGCCTGCCATTCTGTGAAACAGTCAAAAATGACTTCTGAAGTACACAATACAGTTAAGATGTGAGCGTGATATGATTGCATGTCTGTGTGTACTGGTGTATGTGGTTTACAAGGGCAGAAATGTGTATTATGAGCGACATACTTCTTGTGTCCATACTAAACATACTAAATTGTGTTTTTATTTCAATTAAAAATACCAAGAGTTTTCTGTGAGGTTAGGTAAACCACAAGTGTGTGTGTGCGTGCAAGTGTGCGTGTGTGTGTGAGAAAGTAAGAAAGTAAGAGAGCAAGAGAGAGAATGACAGTGACAGTGTGTTGAGAAATGTGTTTAATCACAACAACTCCTTAACCTTCACATCTGCAAATGTTATGAATTTTTGTAGACAATCCTTCAAGGATGAATTGTTGGGAAAGGCAATAAAGTATGAGCATTAACACAACTGAGCACACTGAGGAACCATTTGCTGATGGATGGTATTTATAATTTAGGCAGA
This sequence comes from Ambastaia sidthimunki, assembly GCA_036877625.1. Classification (NCBI taxonomy): domain Eukaryota; kingdom Metazoa; phylum Chordata; class Actinopteri; order Cypriniformes; family Botiidae; genus Ambastaia; species Ambastaia sidthimunki. Next base: position 128,990 of record JAZGTK010000118.1, on the reverse strand, counting down.
GGATGTAGATCTTATTCTAATGAGCTGTTTGCACTTTACAAGTGCCTAAAACAAAATAACCTGACAAAAATATCTCCTGTAGGTGCAGATTTTCCCTTCAATGAGGAAAGAGTCATACCAGATGGAGTTAATAGAAATTCAGCTGTAATAGGAGGTAAGAAATGAGCTTTGACACCCAGCCTACAGAAAATGTCTCATAAGAAGAAATTCTTTATCTAAATTACATAAGTAACGTGTTCATATTCATTTTGAACAGTTTAGAGAATTTTTTCTAAAAGCTTATTTTAACCAGCGGTTTGGTTTTGGGGCAACGTATTAACTGTGGCAAATGTTTTCTCCTTTACTATGCAGGAATCATAGCCGTAGTGATCTTCACTATTCTATGTACCCTGGTGTTCCTGATCCGGTACATGTTCCGCCATAAAGGCACCTACCACACCAACGAGGCCAAAGGAGGAGAACCGTCCGAGTCAGCGGACGCAGCCATTATCGGCACTGAGCCCAATTTCACAGAGACCATTGATGAAAGCAAGAAGGAATGGTTTATCTAACGTACCGTTCCGATCAGAGATGTGAGGAGGGGTTTATAAACTCTTTCAGAATCTTTTTTTGATTATCAGATCTAACGATTTTTGAAACAAGCTCATCACCGGTTTGAGAAACTGTTCTGTACATAGTGATTGGCTGGTCTCCATATATTCTGTTTCTGCAAAGTGTGTAATATCTGCATCACATGTCACTAATTATTTTACCATGTGTTTTTTTAAAGAAATATTATTTGCCAAACTCCTTTGTTTTATGTAACCGTTTGAGTAATTTTGTGTTCTTTAGTTTAATCTTTCAAGAAATCTTTGCGAGGAAAATGTTTCAGACTGTAACACAATGTAAATTCTAAATGCGCTATATAATTGTTTATTTAATTCATTACACAAATGACAGAAGTTTAATTTTAAAATAACTATGTTGTATAGCATCAGTGTTACACTGAGAGGAGTAAATTAAAGCATGCACCAAGAATTTGGTCACATCAACACATGTGCAAAAACCATGTGTTTGCAACCATCTGCACAGCTATGCTAATTTATTTCTTGTGGAAGCCTTCAGTTCCTTGCCAAACACCTCTCGGTCTTAATCTTTTGTTTTGCCGAAGGCTTTTATCGTGACTTAAAGATGTTATTTTAAAAGATCGTGATTGTCTGGGATTCATTTATGCAGGCTGTGTGGTCAAATCATTGGCATAGTAAAATCTGGCAGATTCATACCCAAAAATGTATCATTGTTTGTCATGACAGATGAAAAGGGCGGGACTACGGACACCCAATAAAATGACTTAATTTAAGGTGCCTTTAGGATTCAGCCTATCAGATTTCTGTTTGTGTAGAAGTTATTTTAAGTCCCAACAAATTAAATGGCTGATACTTATATTTAATATACCCTTATGAGCAGAAAGTAGACAAAAACATCAGTTTAATAGATTAAAAGCAACAGTGTTCGACAAATGTTTTTACACTTACATGAACTGAACTTTGTTTTCATACATGCTACAATATTGGGAGGATTTATTGAAAATGTGCACTTGTGCGTTAAAAACGTTCATTTTTTCCAATTGCTGTTGACATGTCAAATTTTTTCTTTTCGCTTTTGTATATAATGTTTTTTTAATATAAAATGTCAAATAAAAGTTAATTTACATACAGTTTATCAATTCTCAGACTGGTTTTAAGATATTAGTATATTTAAGATATATTTTAAGACAAATACTGAGGTTTATAACATCTCACATTTCTCTGTCATAACACATTTCAGGTGTTTCAAAAATCAGTTAATATTATTATTCTCTCAAAGAAATGTCAAGATTCAAACGCAAATTTAGGACTTTTCGATCTTTTGCACCCATCAGCACTTAATATGTGCCCAAGAATGAGTTTACCAGAGTTAAAACTGAATATCCATCTACTTATATCCAGATTAATAATAATATTTATTAAAATGAAAGATTTATAGTACAAATATAAGATTGGAAGGTTTAGATGTCACCCTGTGTTCAGAGTCAGATGATGGATTGTAACATGAAGTTGATTTTGTTAAAAATTATTTTTAGGTTATTGAAATGTAAGTATTTAGGGAAGATTGGGGATAATGAGGCATTGCAGATTAATGAAAGATGTAAAATATGTTTTAAATTCTTTAAACACTTTTATATTCTAATATCCAATTCTTCACCCATCATTTACATAAAAATTAAACATTGTTTTGTATAAATGTAAGTTTAGTCAGATAACATTCACAATAAATGAAATATATGAATATATTTTTATGATGATATTTTGTAGATAACTAGTCCTTCATTGTGTCTCATCCATACGTGTATGAAAGAGGCCTGAAGATTTAAATGGCTCTTTGGATCTGTAAAGATGTACTTGAATAGTATTCCTTGATAAATTGAATTGTCATTACCATTTTTATTGACTTTTTTTAGTATTCTTTTAAGGAAAGTTTGGGTTTATGTTTTGTGATTATGGTGATGTTTTTTATTGTTTATTTGTTATTGTTTCTTATTGTTTCTGGTATTTTTTTATTTACACACAGTTTAGCTTCCTCTCATGTGGCACATTTAGACCTTTTATTAAATGTAAATACAGTTTTTGACTGCAACAACTGAAGAAATCTCTGACGTTTGTATTATTTCTGAGTAAATATATAACGTGATAAGTGTAAACAATATATTTACTCATCACTATCTCATATAAATGCATTCTGCTTGTGTATTAAACTTATTCTTTCAACGTCCGCATGACCACTGTATGTCCAACTGTACATACTGTACTTTATTGTGCAATATCACAATTGTATTTACTCTTGGGGACATATTTTTTACCTTTTGTTATGAAGTTGAAAAGTCAGGAATGGATAGGACAATACTTTTTATATTTAGGACAACTGGCTGTTTAACGTGAGATATTTGTACTGACCTCTTATCATCCATCTCAGTATTGTGTGAGGCCTGATCGCAAAAAAGAGAATTTTTTTGTCAATGTGGATTTTTTCTTATGGGAAGGAAATAAACAATATGCATCAAATGTTTGTCATGTAGTTTATTGTATGTCATTACACTTATTAACATATATTACATCATATTGTATAAATGAAAAAACATTATTGGGGGTTATTTAGAGTAAATATTTTGTTGTAAATGTTTTTTCTGTGTTTATTCTTTGTTCTGTGTCAGTAAACGAAGATATTTGGAGGTTTACAAAATAAAGCGTCTTATTTGAATAGGTGATTATTTTACATCAATACCAAACTACCAGTACAGTGCGATTAACTGTTCGTATAATCGTTTTTCATGTAGTCAGTTACCATAGGGACCAAAGTTAACCAGTCCTTGTTTACCTGCTGTGGTTGTCTTTGTAGAACAATTAAGATATGTTTTCAAATTTCACAGTCGAATTCAGAAACCAACTAGTTGTTTTTGAATACGTCTGTTTTCCTTGAACTTAGCTTTGAACTTGGCTTAAGACAAAGTAATCAATGGATAAAGTTATGAGATTCATTTTTATAGGTGTTTCATAATTACATGTTATTTATGTCCAGACAATACTGTGTAAGACAGAGACTGATTTTCTAAAAAGAAATAATGGCATTAAAGGATAATTGAAATTACTGCCATGGCATGAACACTATAAAAGCCTTTATAGTCCATTTACAGCTCAATATTGCCACTTTGTGGTGAATAGTTGCAACAACATGCAGGAATGTTGCTAAGAAATGTGAGCAGCTTTTTTGGTCACGTTTTCATCTAAAAAGGACAAAGTGCATTATAGAATTTTAAAAAACGACTTCTTACGCTTTTTTGTGTTACATTAGGGTAAAATTTTAATCATGAATTTTTATAATAATATATTTGTTAACATTTATTGTATGTAGACTTTTTTGAATTACTAAAAAAACTGAAATAGATCATATATTGTATAAAAGAAAAAAAGAAATAAGCCTTTTTGTGTTTTTAGCAGACACGTAACAGTAATACTTAAATACAAAATGTTAATGTTTTGTTACATGTGGTAACATTAAACTTTTGTATAAAGCAGATATGCAGTTAATGGGGTGAATATAAGTTAATTGTTAAGTAAATTAAATGTTCCACTTTCTGAAATAAATATAGATAAGTAGAAAAAGTAATAAGCTGACAAGAGCAAAAACAACCATATTCATTTTATGCATAATTGCATAAAGTAAGCCACGGCTTCTTGGTGCTATTTGCTTTAATAATATATATTTGTGTACTTTATGCATCATTATATTGCGCATGAATGGGTCAGATTAGGAGTCGATACAGTAAAGACACGTACAGTAGTTAGTGTTAGTCGTGAACACTAGGTGTCGCTGTATCTCAGCTGTGGCGTATGACGCTGTACTCGCTCTGTACGGAATTCCCATGATCTCAGTTCAGTCTGATATCGAGACATCACAGGCCCCCAGCTAACAGCACGACATTAGACACGGACACAGGTAAGAATAAATACCCCCACATATCTGTCAACCTTTACGTTACGGGAGGACATACAGCTTATTAGAGATATTTCTACGTTTAATGAAAGGAAACCAGTCGTTTTTGTGCTATTTCATACGATTTATTGCATAGGTGGCCATTTTATATGAATACATTAAAATCTTCGCCTTAATAAAGGAATAGATTATTTATATGTGGTATTTATATATTCTTTAGTTTGTCTTTTATTGTCGGATTATGTTGAGTTGTTATGTATTAAATTTCTACCCAGCGCCGGGGACCATAATCTAGCCCTGCTGCTAGCTAGCATTGCTAATGTATTGATTCTGTTTAGAAATGTTGTCCTAAATTTAGCCTTGACTTTTATACACAATTTATATTAGCTACTTCTTAAAAACTGTTAACATGCTGCCCGTGGAGAAATAGTTCAATGATCTACAGAACAAGTAAAGTTTTAGATAAATGCTGAGTTACAGATTAAGAGTCAGATGAAGTGAATCCATATTACAGGCATGTACACAAATACAAAACATGTCATGTGAAAAAAAGGCATAAGGTTGTTTAGCAGACTGTTAAAATGAATATTTAGTGTGCTGTTTATTAATGTAGGATTGCTTGGCATCCCTTTGAGGCAACTGGATTCAATAGCATTTGTTTTGAATGAGTCATTGCACTTGTTAATGCAACCCACACTGATGACTGTTTAATGCAAAAAGAGAGAAACGTGATTCTCTGTTACCTTAAGTGACATTATATTTTTGTCTTGGTCGTGCTGAAAACATGAGGTTTGTTTTGTGCTTTTATAGGAAGATGTTTAAATATTGAATGTGGGCTATTAGGTCAGAGTCTAGCTTTGTTTCAACTGGACTAATGCGATTAAATGTGACCGGGTTCGAGCCGTTTGCGCATTCAAACAAGACCTTTAAGTTTAATGCTCTATAGAATGCCAAAGTAATTTTAAGTCTGTGGACAGCTGTTATTGGTATTAAGATTTGTCCTACTGACTTGGGCTGAATTAGGAGGTTTTCTATAGGATATAGTGTGATATAGGTGTCAGCTGTGTTTATGTATGTCTATAGGGGGTTAAATGAGCAAGCATTATTAAAATCTGTGTCCTCTTCAGCAGTCTGTGTCTGTTATATGTGTCACTGTAAGCTGTGCTGATCCTAACCATGTGATGCCACTCCATCTTGTTTATTTTCCCTGCCGTTAAACCTCTCGTGCTCTGTGGCAGTGATTTAGCCGGGCTGGGTCGTCGCCAATTACGGACTTTGATTTTTTTGCTTGAATTAGGCCAAATAAATGGTTTGGTTTATTGGTCTCAGCTTTTATGTTGACAGACATTTGAGCATTTTAAGTGTGTATTCTCTAAATTAAAAACATGTATAATGTCCAGCACTCAGGAGTGGTTTAATAAAAATATAGTGGTTATCTGAGGTAGGGTGGAACCTACAGACACCTATAGAATCAGTTCTAGAGAACTGTAAACAAGAAGCCCTAGAAAAAACAATGTGGGAAAGGCTATTAATAGTCCAGCTAAACCCAATCCTGCTGGTCACATGCGTTGATGCCCCCAAACCTCGGCCACACTTGACTCTGACATGTTGAGTCTTGAACATCACGACATGTCAACAATGACCGGCAGAATTCACATCCTCTGTGTCCACATGCAGGACTAAATATAACCCATCCCGACGCTTGTCACCACACGTGAGCTTCAGTACGACACAGTTTCCCATCATTCCTCCTCCCTCCAGCTGTGGTCTTTTCTCTTAAAAGTGACCCAGTCAGGGAACATAAAATGCCCTGTTATTTAGAAGACTTAGATTAATCTTGTTCCTGGCTTTAGCCTTGTTTTTCCTACAGGCTAATTGCTAGTTGTGGCCCATTATTTTGGTGTTTATGTGCTGTTTGTCATGGTACATCATACTCGTGGCTTGTTGTTATTCTACCATCTTAACGAAAACAATATTCTGTGTTTCGTTATTTGATGTTGCAGTATTTGAAATGTAACTGTGTGTGTATTATTCTTCAACTAAAAGCTTGATTTGATTTATTTGTGCAGAAGCGGGTGGATGCCACAGTAACTGTGGATCAGCCTCCAGAACCATCTGTGAAGTGGACCGGTACTGATCTCTGAACTGATCTCTGAGTGCCGTCCAGCATGGCGGACTACATGTGAACGTTCTGGAGCTAAACGGGGAGAAGAGAGGATTTATCTGACAGAAGCAGACCAGCACAGAGACAATGTCATCCAGCAGGGGTCAGAACACTCATGGGCTCAAGCAGATTGGGCTGGACCAGATCTGGGATGACCTGAGATCCGGAATACAGCAGGTCTATACGCGTCAGAGCATGGCTAAAGCACGCTACATGGAACTTTATACGTATCTTAGCAGCCACCGCGGGATGATAAATAGGGTTTATTGTGGAGGGGCTGTGGGCAGCACAGTAAAAGTCTTTGTCTTGTTAGGTGTGGCACCGTGTGACTGAATCTTGTGCTCGTAGAGAAAGTAAGACCTCAGCTTACAGGATACACCTGTTTAAATATTCAGTCGCTGTTGGGAATGTATTTTGTGTGGTTTTGTATTGGGTGGCTTGTTGTGTTGATGTGCTAGCGGTTTTATTTGAAGGCACTTGTTTGGTGTCGCTCTGATTTAGTAATAAGCATTTGCTATACAAATTGCATAAACTTTCTCATTGAGTAAGTTTTGAATTATAAGTTCTGGCTTATAGAGTTGACGGGACTCGAGAGTTGACTGGTTAACGGGTCAAAGGATTTGACTGGGTGTTTGACTGGTGCAGGTTGCCGATTAACCTTAATAAGAGAACTGAGTTAAGCATTAACATATTTAATCTGTTAAATTGTAGCATGTATTAACTAAGTCTGATCAGGAACTTCATATCCTTAAACACTGTTAACAGTTTATTTAACCCTGTATGTGTCCTGGATGTTGGTTAAAATGATCAAATCTTGTTTGTTAGGCACAATATGTTTTAAAGTAAACATCACAAATTGTATTGGGTCAGGCATCTCCCTCATCTCCCAATGTCTGGGAAATGAAAACTTATAAAGGCTTTACATTATAATCCTTTGTCAGAATAGCAGTTTTGGATTTCACCCACTGGTGCCGCGTCAAACAGAGACTATAATTGAGTTTCATCTGCCACCCACGACTGTTATTTCATTCTGCCTTGCCAGAAACACGTTACATTTGTCTGCGCGTTTGTTCTGCTGTTTCTGCAGGTTCTGTTGAGAAACTGAGAGTCTCAGCACAACATGCCACAGTGATGCACCAATGCAACACACTGGAGCTCGCAGTATCGGCGCAATACAGCTGTCAGAATAACACCTGCAGAAAGAAATGGTTATTCTAATCACTGCTGAACTTGTACTGCACTGAAACCATCAACTTGCAATACAGTGCAATATAGCAGTATAATAATATTTATGAAATGTTAATGCTGAGACTTATAACACTGTAAGAGCTGTAGTTTCAGACCAGTCACGTAACATATTTAGTCTTTTGGTGTTTTACCTGTCAGTGTAGTTTAATCATAGCAAAAGTTTGAGCACTGAGAAACACGTTTTGACTTTCTTTGATACAAAGCTGATTCTGTGATATGAATGAGTCTTGTTAGAAGCCTTTTGCTCTGGAAGATTCTTTAGAAGGCATTTAGCTATTTAAGACTGTTGTATGATGTCACAAGACTGAAGTGTGAGTGCTTTGAACTGTTTTGTTTATTGTCTGGTTGAGAATAGATTTTTTTTGAAGATAGATCTTTTGTGTTGGGTTTGCATGTACTCTAAGCAGACTGTAAGGTCTCATGTTTTTCAGATTAGATTCTGAAGTGTTTGAGAAGAACTCACAAACATCAATTCTTCACGCATGTATGATGCTGTTAAAGCAAATTAGCATTGCAATTGAAAAACATCATGATGGTGTTCATCTAAAAATGCATGGCATCCTATCAATGTGGAAACTTATGACTTTAACCTATTGTTCAGACATGTGTATAACTACTGTACAAGCGTGCATCAGTCCAACCAGGCCAGGGGTGCTGGCATCCCCCCATCGAAACCCTCCAAGAAAACTCCAACACCTGGGGGGGCTCAGTTTGTTGGACTAGAACTCTACAAAAGACTGAAAGACTTCCTGAGGAACTACCTAACAAATCTTCTCAAGGTAAAAATACACAGTTTGGTTGTTGTTAAAGATATATTGGGATCATATTAGTCAATTTTAACATTTTCTTTTGAACTATTGTCGATCTGAACTGCGTGATACTGGGGCAGATAATGTCAAGTTTTTTTTTTAAAAAGATGGTAAACAATATAGATTGAATATACATGGTCTATACCATAAAAAAATCTTATAGGGATAGTTCACCCAAAAATAAAAATTATTTCATTAATTTATGCCCTTTTTTGTTTCTGAGGAACACAATAGAAGATATTTTGAAGTACATTGGTAACCAAACAACAATGGCATACATTGACTTCCATTGGACACAAAACCACTTAGACATTTCTCCAAATATCTTCTTTTGTGTTCCACAGAAGAAAACAAATCATATAGGTTTGGAATGACATGAGTAAATGATGGGAAGATGTTATTTGTGGGTGAACTTGTTGTGTGTGAGCTTGAGTTTGAGCTTCACTCCAGCAGACAGCAGTGTAAGTTCTTCTCCCACGCAGTCTCACCTCCATCTGTGTGTGTCTGACAGGATGGAGAAGATCTGATGGATGAGGGCGTGCTGAAGTTCTACACACAGCAGTGGGAGGACTATCGCTTCTCCAGTAAAGTGTTAAACGGGATCTGCGCTTACCTCAACAGACACTGGGTGCGCCGAGAGTGTGATGAGGGACGGAAAGGAATTTATGAAATCTACTCGGTAAGAAAAACAGCACTTGCCCCACCCTGAGTCATGGCTTCCTGTTTCCCACATATTGTGTTTTTAAGACTTGGCTTAATGACTGTACTGTATTGTAATTTAGTTTAGTTTAGGACTGTTTATTGCTAATCCCAGAGATGAATAATATAGTTCTTGTAGTAAACAATATATGTACACCTGTAACTGCACATTTTAACTATAAAGAATTATTGTGGATTATTGCCGGTAATGTGGCAAATCGCTACCATTAAACTATTATGAACTATTTGACCTACAAATGTTATAAAGATTATGATCAATGTTATTTTAAAACAACATATTGTGGTGTATTTTATTACATTGCTGTTTTTAAGCCATTAAGAAACTACTTTAATCTTATTACATATTCTCATTTTAATGACATTAATGTAATAGTGTGTCGTCTTCACAGCTTGCATTGGTCACTTGGAGAGAGTGTTTATTTAGACCACTGAACAAGCAGGTCAGTCATCTGTTGATTTATCAAATTATAATGTGTAATGATTTTAAGTTACATACATTTTACAAGGAAATTTGACCTTCAGTGTTCCTTCTCCTCTCTTTATGTAGGTGACAAATGCAGTTTTAAAACTCATTGAGAAGGAGAGAAACGGGGAGCCTATTAACACCAGACTCATCAGTGGTGTGGTGCAGTCGTACGGTGAGTGACATTACAATTACATCATCATTTCATGTAGCAGTGAATGCTGTACGGCCTGACAGATCTCCGGCTGTGATGTTGAGTGAGGTCGGTGCTGTCTACACCTGTCTAAAGCATCATGTTCTTTTTTTTTTAGTTGAGTTGGGCTTGAACGAGGATGATGCATTTGTGAAGGGCCCGACATTATCAGTGTATAAGGAGTATTTTGAAACACAGTTTTTGGCCGACACCGAGCGCTTCTATACAAGAGAAAGCACAGAGTTCCTCCAGCAGAACCCTGTTACTGAATACATGAAAAAGGTAAAAAAATTATTGTTATTTTGTAGTTAATTATTCATGTTATGAGGGTTTTAGGCGAGACTTGAGTAATTCCTCTTAACGCATGGCCTCTTGTGGCTTATTGCTTCATTTTAGATTTATGTTTAACTGAAGTTCTTAAACTAGAGTTCTTTAACTGGAGTTTTATCAAATCGTGCCAGCTTATTCCCTATTGGCCTCGCTGTGATTAAAACTTGGCAAGAGGGAACCAAAACAGGATTTTTATGTGAAATTTGGGTGTATTGGGTTATATATAGTTAATCTCATGAGAACTCATTGAAGCAGTGTTGAAGTTTTAGATTGAAGTTTTTGTGTGTCTGTGTGTGCCTGTGTGTGTGTGCCTGTGTGTGTGCCTGTGTGTGTGTGCCTGTGTGTGTGCCTGTGTGTGTGTGCCTGTGTGTCTGTGCCTGTGTGTGTGCCTGTGTGTGTGTGTCTGTGTGTGTGTGTCTGTGTCTGTGTGTGTCTGTGTCTGTGTGTGTGTATGCCTGTGTGTGTGTATGCCTGTGTGTGTGTGTGCCTGTGTGTGTGTGTGTGTGTGTGTGTGTGTGTGTGTGTGTGTGCAGGCAGAGGCACGATTACTGGAGGAGCAACGCAGGGTGCAGGTTTATCTCCATGAGAGCACACAAGACGAGCTGGCTCGCAAGTGTGAGCAGGTCCTCATTGAGAAACACCTGGAGATCTTCCACACAGAGTTCCAGAACCTGCTGGATGCCGATAAAAATGAAGGTTAGACAAAGACGCAATATGACATTTAGACATTAAAATCACAGACTCGCACTAGAAGTTGCACATTGAATATGACACACGATTTATAATTGCAGATCTTGGCCGGATGTACAACCTTGTTTCCCGGATCACAGACGGATTGGGAGAACTGAAGAAACTCTTGGAATCACACATTCATAATCAAGGACTCGCTGCTATTGAGAAATGTGGAGATTCTGCTCTCAATGTGAGTCCTGATGTTATAGTGTGAATCTTTAGTGGTTCTTATTTAATAGCTGTTCACACTTGTATGTAAATGTGTTCATTCTAATGTTGATGAGTGCTGGTTACTTCATACAGCTGCATCTATGTAGAAGAATTAAAGCCTTAAATTGTCCTGTACTGACAGTGTGCCACCAATATTTGTGTATTTAGGTTAGAATAAGATTAGCTGCTGTTAGCACGGCTGAACCTGAGTTTCCTGAACGTGTGACATCACTTCATTGTATAGAGCACAGCAGAGCTATTCTCGCCATGGAAATGTATGACCTCAGAAATATAATTCTTTGTCTCGCTGGGACTTGATCCTAGCGTGTGACTATATACAGTCAGTGTATTTGTGTTTCAAAGACATGACTCAAGATCCTCAAGACGTGTTAATGTCCGGTGTTGACTCACAGACAGACTGCAGGCATGTGTACCACATTGTTGCTTCTGACCATGTAAATTGGTCAACAAGTGGTAAAGATCACCCAATAAAAACAATACAAATCTATTACTGAAAATGAACGGCTAGTGTTGCTTTTTAAAGTTTGAGCAATGCTCCTCCAGATCATGTTTAAATGACTCCAGGGATTGATGTTGTACCTTGTGTTCCTCTTTCTCAGAATCAGACTTGTTTGTGCTCCGTTTTTGATTAAACACCAAAGGCAGTTTCAATTCCCCCTGCTGGATAATTATGGAAGATATGAGTCATATTTTAGCTGAAATCATTGTCAGGTGTATTTGTGTTGGGTGCAAAATTGTATATTAGATTTTATTAACATTATGTTTTTAATATGTTTTATTATGAATATGTTTCTGTTGGTTATTTACATCTGTTTAACGTTGTGATTGTTCAGTATTATGTTGAGAAGAGTCTGTTTACATTTGCAGTTCTATTTTTAACCTTTTAGAAATGATAGAATAAAAAGTAATGGGTCTGTGCCATCGTTTATCTATTTGCTGTGGCAAACCAAAGTCACTAACCACACAGATCTGTGAAATGTATTTACTTAATAATTGCATTACTATAGGTCACATTGTACATTTTAATAGCATTCAATGAATGTCTTTGCTTGTGTTTCTTTGTGCTGTTTTTGTTACTTAAAATTAACGGCCACTAATTCTTTTCCAGGACCCCAAAATGTACGTGCAGACCATCTTAGATGTGCACAAGAAATACAACGCCCTCGTCATGTCTGCGTTCAACAATGACGCCGGGTTTGTGGCGGCTCTCGATAAGGTTTGTGGTCTAGATTAATGGTCACTTTTAAGCTATAGTGCGTTATATATATTTTATAGCTGTGGTGTAACTTTCACTGCATTATACGTTCTTTTACATCAGGCCTGTGGGAGATTCATCAACAATAATGCAGTGACCAGGATGGCACAGTCCTCCAGCAAATCCCCTGAGCTTCTGGCCCGATACTGTGACTCCTTACTAAAGAAGAGGTGCGGACTCTGTTTACTACTGTTACAGTCCCGTCCGCACTCACAGCCACTGAATACAGAGAAAGCCTGTTAACCCTTTATTATCAGATTAGAAGTTTTTACCAGGAATCGGGTAAAAAGTGATGAGAATTGCTGATGCTTTCTGGTAATATTATTGACTTCTTGACATTTCTGCTTTGGGCATTTACTGAAAATGCTTTATAGACTCACACTGAAATCTAGTCAGAGGTTCTACTGTCATTATTTTGAAGATATTAGTTTTCAATTTGAATTTGAAGACTGCATTAGACAGGCCCTAGATACAAAAGCAGGGATGTTTGAAGCATGGGTGTTTGTTGTTATTTGTGGTTGTTCACAATACCACTGATGTATTAACTGGCTGTGTTTTATTAAGCTCAAAGAATCCTGAGGAGGCTGAGCTTGAAGACACTCTGAACCAAGTGGTGAGTCTCATGAATGGATTCTCACTCCATCAAAATGATTAATTCTTACCTGTGTTCCTAACACTCCTAGTTAGTGTTTGCTCATTTTATTATTGTGGTCTTGTGATTGTATGTTTATCCCTGTGCTGTGTTTAAAATTAAATATTATAGTACTGCCTACTGTGCTTTTTTCATTTATAAGATGGTGGTTTTCAAGTACATTGAGGACAAAGACGTGTTTCAGAAGTTTTACGCCAAGATGCTGGCCAAGCGACTGGTCCACCAGAACAGTGCCAGTGATGACGCAGAGGCCAGCATGATCTCCAAACTGAAGGTCTGTGCATTTGTTTGAGGATGGCTCAGTAAAGAAACACTGCTTGGCTTTCATCTCTGATGGATATTTATGCAGCGTTTATATAACGTCACGTTTTCTCCACCTTCAGCAAGCGTGTGGATTCGAGTACACCTCCAAACTTCAGCGCATGTTCCAGGACATCGGCGTCAGCAAAGACTTGAACGAGCAATTCAAAAAGCACCTCTCCAACTCTGAGCCGTTGGACTGTAAGCGCTCAACACTAGCGTTTGATACTCTTTTCTATTTGTGTGTGTTATAATAAGCATGTGGTTGTTACTGATTAAAAATATATATTTGTCTCACACTGGCTCCTCCTGTCTCACAATGGCTCCATCTGTCTCAAACTGGCTCATTCTGTCTCGCAGTGGATTTCGGCATCCAGGTTCTGAGCTCTGGTTCATGGCCGTTCCAGCAGTCCTGCACATTTGCTTTACCTTCTGAGGTGAGACTCTCGGATGCGTAACCCTGTAACTCCGAGCTTTTCACACCCCCGGAAGAGCTGAGAATAACATGTGATCACACATCCTTATTGTTGCACTTGATTACAGTTTGGGAATGTCTTTGTTTTTCACAGTTGGAAAGGAGTTACCAAAGATTTACAGCTTTCTATGGAAGCAGACACAGTGGGCGCAAGTTGACGTGGCTTTATCACCTCTCCAAAGGAGAGCTGGTTACCAACTGCTTCAAAAACAGATACACTCTGCAGGTTTGTTTTAATACACATAGATGAGTTACAGGACCTACAGGAGACCTACAGGACTCATTAAGAAAGCTGTTAGAATCAGCTGGCGCAGGTGTCACAGTGTTTATGTGGTATGTCCCCACAGGCCTCCACCTTCCAAATGGCCATTCTTCTACAGTTCAACACAGAAAACAACTACACCGTCCAGCAGCTGGCCGACAGCACACAGATTAAAACAGTGAGTGTCAATGCTTATGATCATAACAGTTTTGCTTCTTTAACACAAGTAAATATTATGGTTATTGTACCGTAAACCATTTAAATGGTAAATTACTGGCTTTTCCCAAAAAACTAAAAAAAAGTTGAAAAAAATTGTCACATTTTTCAGGATATTTTGGTTCAAGTTTTGCAAATCCTGCTGAAATCAAAGTTGTTGGTAAGTGCGTAGAGCCAAATCCTTTGTTATCAGTCATGTTACTTGTGTATATACATCGTTTAGTTTATTATTTTGTGTATGTGTTGCAATCAATGTGAATAAAAAATTAATGTGTTGCAATATGTGCAGCATTTAATATCTGCATTTGTTCTTTGCAGGTGTTGGAGGATGAAAATGCAAACATAGATGAAATGGATTTTAAGCCTGATACATTAATCAAACTCTTCCTGGGCTATAAGAAGTAAATCCCTCCCTATTTAATTCACTTTCGCTAAAATTCAGTATGTTCCGTGTCAAACACATGACATGCACGTAGCACCTTTATCATCTGTGTCTTCACTGTGTGTTTGTGTCTGCAGTAAGAAGTTACGGGTCAATATCAATGTGCCAATGAAGACCGAGCAAAAACAAGAGCAAGAGACGACACATAAGAATATCGAGGAAGACAGGAAGCTCCTCATCCAGGTATTTAAACATAAACAGTATCAGTCCCTCAAGTTAAAACAGTCTGAGATTCAGACGCTTGATGCGTTTTCTCTCATGTGCAGGCCGCTATTGTGAGAATCATGAAGATGAGGAAAGTTTTGAAGCACCAACAGCTGTTGGCCGAAGTGTTGAACCAACTTTCCTCGCGGTTCAAACCTCGTGTCCCTGTCATCAAGGTAACACGACAGCAGAGCACAAGCAGTGCATGTTTTAATTCAAAATATCTCATCAGTATATTGAATTATAATTGTTATATTTTTATTATACGTATTCAATTAAAAAGCTGAAAAGTTCTGGTCTTGGATGCTGATTGGTCAATATCTTTTTCATGTTAATCAGTTTTGACCTCTTTAACTACTATTCGCATTTCTGCACAGCTGGTCATTATTTTAGTTGCTTAGCAACGTTTCTTTATTATGGGGACTTTATCTTCTAATGAAAGGCATTTATTGATTATGCTTTAAACAAAAACATTTTTAGAAACATTTGTCTGATTTTTTTTTTATTACAAAGTAACTTTTATAAAAGACACAAAGTTCTTAAGACTTTGCCATTTTGTGAATGCAGTCATAGCTGAGGAAGTTGCACTGTGCATTATACGTAACAACACTTGTCAGTCGTGACTATATTCAATGTAGCACAGCTTCTTATACCCATTTGCTTAAATGTTTTTTGTTTGTTTTAGAAATGCATCGATATTTTGATAGAGAAGGAATATCTGGAGCGTGTTGACGGAGAAAAAGACACCTACAGCTACTTGGCTTAAAGTTTGAACCTCACCGTCATTCCTTAAGACATTTGTTTAATGTTTTGAGGAATATCTACACAAAGTGGACACACAAAACAGAAGTCATTGGTGGGAGGCTGGACAGTGCCACACTGGACCCTTTAAATCCTGACTGCTAAAGCAGCCAGTCTTTGTCTATATGCCCTTAAGCTGCTCAGGATTGCCATTTACTTTTTAATGTGTAAATAATGGACGTTGAATTATACACATAGCGGGACCCAGAGACAGAGTTGCATGTTATTGCCTATTCTAAAGACAAAATGCTGATTAATTTAATAGTAATAAATTATAAAGGACATTCAGAAACGTGACTTTTTAAAAGACTGTTGGCTACGGTAGTGACGGCGAATGATAAAATGCCACGTTTCAGCAGCACTGAGTATAATCGTGTATGATTGGCTGTTTAGTTGTTACAAGAACGCCATTTGTACAGTGCAGTTCATTTTATAAACATCATGAATAAATGAATTTTTTTCTTCAAGCATTTGCCAGCATGTAGTCATGTTTCCTCAAACAACTTGTCACTGAACACACAAGTATTCCAGCAGTCAATTATTTTCACCATTTATTTCTTTTCACAAGTCCCTGTAAACAATCAGACAGCACCTTGTTATGGATGCAGAAAGATGGTGTGGTCAAAAACTTTTGGGGAGGAAAAACAAAAAGAAGTGGGAATTAAATGAAGCACACTGTGTGATCCAACTCGTGGTTGTTAACGCTCAAACAAACGCTAAACAAATCACAGCAAAGGATAGCGTCAATAAATTATAAAACAGGTTTACACTGATAAAATAAATAGGGACCTTAAACGTTTTCTATGTCACGCACTGTATTATTGCTTTGATTCTTTAAAAAGCCCGGCTTCAGAAAAAGTGATTGTTTTTCCACTTAATACAGGACAAGAAGAGCACCATGACAAGTTAATCACACTATCTTTAGTGACATCTAGCTGCAACTGTCAGGATAGACTTGACAGATATTACAAAACAATATAGAATAACAGCACAGAATGAATAATGTCCTGATTTTAACTCCATATGAAATGTTGTTCATGCAAACAATGACTACACAGTTCAACATTTTAGGACATCATTCAAGAAACTATTCAGTGTGTTTTTAAACGTTTCAAGGCACTGATTCAACCTTTCATAATTCAGCCATTTCAATTGTCTTTACAGCAACTGTGCATTGGCATGCCTGCAAAATAGCGCTGCACCTAGTTTCTTGATTTTGTGCCAAAACAAAAGTGGCTTTGGTTCCCACAACAGAAACTTTGAAAAGAAGCTGGGGGTTGCGCAAAAGCGTTACCTGTGTCCAGGGTGAAATTTGGTCCAAAAGTGTAATATGTAACTGGTTAAATTAACTTACAGCAACAGGAAAAAAATACAACCCAGAATACAAAACAATGGCCCATTAATGAATGGATCGCTTTAGCTGTAAACATGACAGAATGTTCAAGTTATCAAAAACTGTATCCCAGAGTAAGCCTGTTGGTCGAGTAAAAAAAAGACAGAGAAAGTCTTTCTTTAAAATATCACGGTAAAAAAAAATAGCAAATAGATGCATTGTCCTATAAAATCCAGTTTCTAAACTGTATTGGAAATGCATGTGGAGAAAGAATTCCTGAAGAGTGTAAGGCAGTTGTTCAAGGAGGTAGATGGCTTCATTGAATTTCCATTTCACGTTCGATGCCCACATATTTTAGAGCATCGGCTTGACTGTATCTGAAAGTCATAAAAGAACAAAGTTAGATGGAAAGTCATCACTACAACCATTTGTACGACATTTAAAAGATGAATATGGCATTACAAATCTTACCTGTAGTCAAAGAACAGTTCCTCTCCGGTCTGTATGGCTCTCTTAGCAAATATACCAATTCTGTGATCCCCATTAACCATCATAACTGTGGGGGTGCAGAAAAGATCAGACCATGAGATCAAGTGTTACAGTTACTCTATTAGATTAGAGTAACTAATCATTTAGTTACTCTAATGATTAGTTAGAGTAACTAAATGATTAGTTACTCTAACTAATCATTTCCTGCAGAGATGATTTACCTTTTGCATAGCAATTGGGGTTCACAGAGTGGTTGGCAAACCTGATCTTGTTTCCTTTCCTCGTTGCATCAACGACAAAATCTGTGGGTAAAGGCGAGATGTTTTCAGCCAATCAGAGAGCAGCATGTAAAGCGTTACAGTGAAAGTTGGTCAGACGGAGGTGAGGTACCGTTATTTAGATTGAACAGAAAGCTGCACATGTATTTGTCGTAGACCTTCCCTCTGCGGTCTGCTTCATCCTGAGAGATGATCTAGATAAAAAAAAAAAACAGAAACGTGTCATTACGGAGAAAATGTGTCATTTTGCAGGACGCGTGTCATTCACAAAAATCTCCTCACCTCCCCGCAGTACTCGGAGATAAACTCGTTCTTCTGAACGGGCTCTTTGATGAAGATGCCCCACCCGGCCACATCAGATGGAGCGAGTAGCAGGTGCTAACAAACACAAGAAGAAATGGCATTAATAAGCCAGAAAGGAAATACTTTTATAATAATAATTTATTTATTATATTCATTTATATTTATTATATACATATATTCAAATGTTTATAAATACATTTAAATATTGCTAAAGGTGTGGGGTGCCCAAAGTTCACATTATAAAGTGTGTGTAAATAATTTGAGGAAAATTGTGCAATCATTTTTTAAATGCCCAATTCGTCAAAATTTTGGAAAGTCTCAAACATAAAATACAAAATGTGAAAAATAATGCACTAAGAACAATTTATCAATGACTAACAACGTTTTTTTTAATTTCTATATCATTTAGACAAAAACAAAATGAATTGTTCTGAATTCTGAACATTTTAATTCAGTGACGAGTCAGAATAAACGCACCTTCTTTGCTCCTCTCTGGATGCTGCAGTTCTTGCAGGAGACGTTTTTGCTGTCCCAGTGATCGGCCGCCCCGCAGGTGAGGCACAGGTCAGGGTCACATTCCCGTACAGCCAGGTAACAGGGACACTGCTTGGTGTTACACTGAGCTTTACAACGGCAACCTGGAAAGCGGTTCTGACCTGCAAAGAAAAAGTTGATCTTGATTTCAACCAGGAACATGGGAACAATTTCAACTCAGTGTGATGTGTTCACAGTGTCTCATTATGTCACCTCTGTCCCAACAGACCACAGATTAGTTATCAGTGTTTGCTGTATTCTGGTTGTTACATTAATGCCGGAATTGTTGACTGGTGTGTGTGTGTGTGTGTGTGTTTACTCACATTCTGAGCTACACTGGCAAAATTTCTCACAGAAGTTTTGGGCTGTGACACAGGGGCAAGAACTGTCACACGGCTGCCGGGGGTGGTCACATGGCTGATAGTTGTACACATGATTGGAGGAGCCATCTGCAATCAGAAATTTGAGATTATATTATAAATCTTCACACTTTATTCTGTTTATTCTTTATACTTGCAGGCTGTGCTTAACAAGACTTTCCAGCATACAATCTTACAATAATGTATAGACACATTTTAAAGATTTAAACCTTTCTTGAGCTGAATTTTTCGGCAATGGGTGGCCCACAACCTAGAAAGAAAAAAACAAAGCACAGCAGAAGTTATACATGACTGTTAAAATCTGCAACTATAAAGGGGTTATTTAAAATCTCATTAAAACACACCTGTGTTTTCTCTTTTTCTTTCTTTGAGGAGTGTTTTCATCCACCGCAGGTGCACGTGCAATGATGCTAGATTCTTTAACCCTGAATTCATAAACCTAACAGATCCAAAAACATATTTACCATATAATTCTGTAATTACACAAGTCCTTTGTATTTATTAAAATAAAAAAAAAATAATGTAGTTTTTTGGTATTAATCAGTACTGTCATACATTAACACATAACATCATGAACACTAATGTGTTTGGTGTGTTGGGGGGGGGGGTTTGGGGGTGTACCTGTCTGCAGGTCTTTGTGCCGATGAGTCTGGCAATGGCACAGAAGTTGTCATAGTATGTGCCGATCAGCACTCTGAAAAGAGACGCCTCCGCTCCGCTCCAGTCCACGTTTTCAGGCGGCTCCGAGCTCAGCTTCAACTTCACTGGAGTCTGACAGCGAGAGTTTGCCTCTATACAACACATGTATCACGTATTACACAGTCTGAGCTTACAATTCCCAATAACTTTAATCATACAATTACAAACAGATCATCATCCAGAAACTTCCCCTTAAGTTCTACCTGAAGAGCTGGTGGTCTCGTCCTTTTTGTCATCGTCATCTTTGTCGTTACAGTCATTCCCATCAGCCCCGCCCTCTCGGTCACTATCTGTGTCTTTAGTCTCAGTGTTGACCGTGGGGGTGCTGGGCCTGCTGCTGCTGTTGGGGAGTCTGCCTCTGCGTCTGCCCACCGTGCGCTTAGAGGGGGTCTTGGCACGTTCGGCCACCACACCTGCTGGGTACTCCCTTACCATACCATCCTGAAGAAAGACATTATATTCAGTATAAGAGTACAACCACATTAATCCACAAATTGTGTCATTTGTTTACATTGTCTGGAGAAAATACACTTGCCTGAACCATATACATGTAGCAATAAATTCCACACGGTTTGCCATCCACCAGATTTTCCATGTTCTTGCGCTTGTATGTGTTTGGGGTTGCGTGGAAAGCTGTAAGTCAATAAAAGGAAACTTGTAGAGTGACTTTAACATTTCAGGGGGAGCGATTAAGGGTGCGATTTCTGCTTACGGTGAAGGAAACAGTCGTATTTGAAGCAACGTCTGCAGAACAGAGTGTGGAAGGAGTGCAGGCTCTGCTCTCTCTGCACTGACTTGGCGTTTGGTCCGTCGATGTTGGGGGTACACTCGGGTGGGAGAGCTCCAGGGAGCTGCTGCTCTGTTAGCTCTTTAAACCTGCAGAGACGGTTTAGTTGTTGGTTGAAAATCAGTTAACGATATAAATGTTTGCTCAGGGTAAGAGTTTCAATCATCTGACATACTTCTCTTTGAGTTCCTCAGGTGAGCCTTTGTCAGGAAACATGGAAGAAATGGCTTCAAAGATTTTATCAGAGGGAAATTTCTTTGATCCATCACTGTTGTGAGCTGTGATACGAGATACTGCATATTACACTCTGTTGTGTGTACAAAACACTCATTTAAAGTCAAGAATAAAAAACATGGATTTGCTTGAAATTCTATAAGGACTGAACTGCTACCTGTCAACATATAACATCTGGTTACCATAGTAAATCTTTGGGAGTTTTTAAAAGAAAGTTTGGAGCTGTGAGCTCAATGCTTTTTAATTGCTCCTACCATCTGTATCAGATCTAAGCATGTGCATTTACGTATTACCAACAAATCTCTCAAGTACATTTATACCAAAACTCTGCTCAGGCTATATGTAATTACTCTCAGAATGAAGTTGGTCCTTAAGATCGTGAGAATCTTCAGTGTCATCTTTTCCATCACAAAGGTCCATCTTTTCCAATTTGCAGTCATGATGATCTTCCTCGTCATCATCATCTTCATTGTCACTGTACTGAGTGAGCGCATTTACAAGCTCCACAAAGATCTCGTCGTTTATAAAGCCACATTCTACATACAGAACATAAAACAGGAAATCAAAGTTCCACTTGAGAATCTGCAGTCAATTACATTAACTGGCTCGATTTAAAGGAATAATTGCTTTAAGTGTTAATAACTTTCATATTAAAGTCTATGAAGAATCTGATTAAGTCGCCGACCTCGATCTCCATGGACTTTTCCGTCGTAATTTTTAATAAGCTCCTCGATGAAGGTGCCGTCTTGATCAAGAATTTCATCACCCATGTACGGGATGTTGTGCAATACCGTTTCATCTTCAACCTTGAACAGAATACAAGGTTTTTAACAAATGCCTTCAATACTTGGACTTTTCTGTGCATAAATAAAAGTTGGTTTTACCATAAAATTCTGCTGGAGTGGTGACCACGAGTACATGACCGGCACAGAGGCCACAGCATTCAGGGTTTTGAGAGGAATAACTTGTCTGGGAAACTCGGAGAAGCCACTGTCAACAGTGCACTGTAAAACAATAAAGTTGTGTGAGACTTTGTTTTTGTTTCTGTGTAATGTAGTCACATAAACCTACCACAACCTTTAACCAACATTAATAGGCTTCAACAGAACATATATCATGTAGGACAATGACCCATTTACTACATATCCCATGAGGCTAAGCACAATAAAAGGCATAGCATTTAACGGAATCCCACGTGTAACACTAATAGACATTTTCATCATGAACTAAATGAGGACAACCTAATAGATCACACTGAAAAAACTGACAAACGTTTTAATGGCATTAAACACACACACACACACACACACACAGAGGCTCTTAGGTAGGTGAACTAGCTACTAGTAGACATGTTCTAACCTCTCTAGTGCCTCGTAAGGAGCTTACAGGTGTCATAATATGAACAGGCTGTATCCTTCTCAGCTTCCATTCCTGGTTCAATATGTCTGTACGCTCCAAGATCTTCTGTCTGTTGGAGCTAAACATGCTCTGCACAACAACAACAAAAATCATTGTGACTATCATCATAAAAACAGGCACTCAGGGCTGCTTTCCCCAAGTTGTCTATGGCACCTACTGTCATCCATAGAAACTGTTATACATTATAAGTGCATTTGTAGTGTGGACATTAAAAGGATGACACATCATTTTCTATGGGCCCATGGATCACCTTGACCTCGTCTGCCCTCCTGAAGCGTTTGAGCTGCCGCAGCCGCATGTACTCAGACTTCACTCTCCTCCTCCAGCAAACCGGACCCTTCTCCGATTTCCTCCCGGTCAATCCCATGCTTTCCCTGTAGACCCGGTTTTAAATTTCATGTTGGACTATTATAGAAACATACAGCATTTGATCCAGACCAGCAGTGTTTTTGTGGTATAATAGTAAATTCTGGTAAATGCATACACAGATTGCATCTTGCTATATGGTTTAAAGGAATAAGAGAACGACCATTTTGACTGAACCACTGTAATATCATGAAATGGCAAACGCTGTTGTTGTTGAGATTATATAACATTCTGCAGATATGTGGGCTGAATAACTAATACAGCAGTCGAGCCATGACATGGCGTGCTAGACAGTGACAAAGTGTCATTTGTAAGTTCACAAGTTCCACCTCCTACAGTAGGTTTTCCAATCGTCTGCCGAGTATCACATCCAGCTCATTAAGTTAATTTGAATATTGTAAAAAGTAAAAATTA
Organism: Ambastaia sidthimunki; assembly: GCA_036877625.1. Classification (NCBI taxonomy): domain Eukaryota; kingdom Metazoa; phylum Chordata; class Actinopteri; order Cypriniformes; family Botiidae; genus Ambastaia; species Ambastaia sidthimunki. The sequence continues at coordinate 105,748 of JAZGTK010000118.1, read as the reverse complement.
AGTAAAAATGTTTCAATTCCTACAACTTAACAGATTTGGACTTATTACCATTTGGGACTATGTTGTATTTACGTTATCTGAGTGTTAAAGTGACAGGTGTATGAGCTCATTGGCACCCCTACTGGTAATATAACACACTGACGCGATACTAATTAAAACAAAGCCTTGTTTAAAACATGTTAAAATGCGTTTATTCACACTAACGTCACAAAAGCAATAAATCTAGTAAGAGTAATAAATGTGAACACCGGTGAACTAATAACTTATAGACGCTTGGAGATAATATATTAACATAAAGGAATATGGGGTGGATACATACAGAATGTGTTGATGTATTGATGTTTAACATAACATGTCCAAGCATATTTCAGTTTTGTTTACATTTAACATTAAATAGTAGTATGTTACAAATATTAAAAGAAACCTCGAATGCATAAAATACAACCACGTGTCAATCAAATTTGCTACAACAATGAAATGTAACAGGTTGACTTTGTAAATGAGAATGTTGACTGATCAAAGAAAGCCGAAAGTTACGTGAAAATTTGTCCAGTGACCTGCTGGTTAATGCAGATTCCGCGAAAGTTTAACTGAACCACAGACAGACAGTAAGACTACAGGGAACCGATCGTTGACTGCATGGTAACTAGACAGACTCATCATGACTTCTTCACATCACATTAACTTTACCAGGACCTGTCAGCAGAATACTACGTGTATCACATGATTACTAAACTGTCTATAATCTAACTTATTACAATTGATACCTTGACCATGTTTCAGTTTGAAGTTAACTAGCTAAATGATTAGCTGGGTAGTTTTTACCAGAAACTAAATGTGGTTTCACAAACTATCAGTGACACAACTACATGTTAACTGTTTGTCCGTCGTGTTTACCTGAAGGTGGAGACCAGTCCACATTCAATTGAATGACTTTTTCGTCAGTTTGTCAGCGCCGTTCCCCGGTTAAGGTGATCGGTTAACTCAGCTAGCTAACTCAGCTAGCTCGCGGTAAAGGGTCGTTTCACCTCCGCACGTCCGCGTTACCAATACCGGCGAGCCTCGATAAACAAAAGACAAGCGCTCTTTTGTGTCTGTGTCCTCAAGTGTTAGTTTTGTCAGAGGTCTTTCCCTTTTGGCGGAGGGAAACTGTAACCTAATCTGAATTATATTTGAAATCTCTGTAAATCCAAATATTTCCGTTTCTGTAAGTATTGAAACCCGCTCAGTCTGTCGTTTATACTCAGGTTTCGCCGCCCACCTCGGGCACTGCAGAATCAACGAGCGCCAAACAGATGAACCTATCCGAAACAGCCATGTTGGAACGGCTCAATAATACGGAGTTCGATTGGTCAGATGCTATCTGTAAATTGACCAATCGAATGCGTGACTGCAGTGGGGGCCCAGGAGTGGGGGCCATGTGAAGAAGTTCTCTTTGTTCTTGATTTTGAACGAATACATTTTCGTAAAACTGAAAAACCGCCGCGCAGTATGACATTGACAGTCCTTGTTTGTTTACTGACATAAATCGTGTCAGCCAATGATAATGCTTGTGTGCGTTTTGACGCGGTATGTTGCGATTAAGTTCTTTTTAGTAAATCTGTCATAGGTAAAGGCGTGCTTGTGGTTGTAGCAAATATTGTGAGTAAATACACCAGTACGATCAGAAAGTCAATACAGTAAACACAGTCATTCTATTTTAGCATTGAACTGTCCTACTTCCTGTGAACTGTTTGGACTTGGGTCAACTGGTTCATTAAGTACCGCCCACCACCAGAGAATCTCTCAAAGGGGGCTATGACATCAACACACAATGTTTCAGCCCAACCAATGAGTAGTTTTGCTTACTTGACATAAATCCTGTGACAATATTTACATCCACCCACATCATTTATTTACACTAACTTGCAATATTTGATATTAGAAAATTCATTAAGTGACCCATAAATGGTGACAATATTTAACACAACATATAATTTAATATATGAATTTAGATCTAAACCTCCTATATAGGACTCCTAATTGTAGTTCTCAGTTTATAAAATTTGACATTAAAATTCAAATAATAAATTCTCAGCACAAGGAAAAACAGTGTTTGATTCAATAATATGAAGCAAGCTAAGACTATTCATGACAACCACTCAATTTACATTTTTACATTATTTTATTTAAAAAACTTGGACAAAAAAAATAGTAATTAGTAAACAGTGCTTGGCTCGGAATGAAAATATTGAATGTTTTGATCCCAGAAACAAAAGTACAAAACCAAAAATAAATCAAAACATTCTATTTTTCTGAAGGTCACCAATCCCTCCAGATTATTTCCATTTTATGGGAACTGCATTCGCATGAAGTTCATGGGTTCTCTAAATCTTAGAGCTCATCTTTGTGGTGTGATAATTTTGTGGCGTGCTTTTCCACAAATTTGCTGAGTTCCTCAACATCCCTTTGACCACCTTCAAATTTGACTGGGCTCTGCTTGCTGTTGCTGGGAGCGAAGTAGATTGTAGGGAAACCCTCTACTTTATAACTCTCATGAGGTACATCATTAGCAGTGGCATCCATTTTGGCGATGACAAGATTCTTCTCATTTTTGTATTTTTTTCCAAGTGCAATGTAATCTGGCTCCATCTTTTTACAGTGGCCACACCACGGTGCATAGAACTCAATTAGGACGTCTTTTTTAGCGTCCATGACAATGTCGTCAAAAGTTTTGCCCACCACAACCTTCACTGGCCCTTTGTTGCTCTTGGGAATAGGTTGAGATTTCACAACAGGTTTCACCTTGCCTGTTAGAGAAGAAAATGCATAGCTTTTTGTCACTTCAAAATTTAAATAAATGGCAATGCAAAAGACCTACTGTCATGCAGTGTTTAGCTCTGACCCTAATTTAACATAATTCAAGCCTTTGCAGTATCTATAGGTTTAAAAAAAAATCCACTTTTTGATCAAATTGACTGAAGAATCACCCATCAATGTTGGCTGAGAAAAGCCCCAAAATGAATATAATTCTAAAACATTAGCCTATTTTATCATGGGGTAATTCACAAAAACAAAGCTGGTACTTGAACTTCTCAGATTTTAGGAAAATCTACAGTTGTACAGTTAAGGGGATGCAATTATAATTGTTACAGTTAGTTTCTTAATAATAATTAGGAATAAACAACTGTGATAGTATAAAATGTTGTTTTAATACAGAATATATAAAGTAATTTACCTTTTTTAAAGGCCATAACAAAACTCCGAAGCACATCCGAGTCAAACTCCTCTGGCTCCATGACAAATTTCTTTCCCCCCTCGCCAAGAATGCCAACATTGACCTCTTCACCACTTTCACTCAGTCCAAGGCTCTTCAGTTCATCAGCATAGTCTTCCTCATCCGCAATGGCAAATGTGTACTCGGGGAAGTCCTTTGCTACCTCAAGCACTTTGCTCCTCCAAAACTGTGTCGCTGTGGTAAAGATAACAAATGGTGTCAGTAGTGCACAAGTGAGCTACAGGTATCGTTCTGTTTTTTTATACAGTTATAAAAAAGTATAAAAGGTATAGCCACAGACTGTTATAACACATACCAACTCTGTAATCGAAACTGAAGTCCACTCCATAATATACGACCACAAGAGGCCGTTTGGTGTATCTCTTTGCATCATTGCTCTGTTTTCTATGTCCAACCAAAGGCAGTATGTGTTTCTTGAAGAAATCCTGCAGTTCTGAAGCAAGCGTGGAATCCTTTAGGAAAAATATGGAAAATCCTTTAGGAAAGTTATTGTATCAACAATGGTGTGCTTCCTGCCCTTTATGGATTTCAGATACATGTCAGTGATTTAAAACTTACTTTGATTGTTAATGAATGAGATGTTGGCTCATATTTAGATCTAAACTTCTCTGGGTGAAGCATGACAACTTGTCCTGGAGAAGCCTTGAGGAATTTTGCAATTTCGTTGCTAAACGTGTGCATGAACTTGTAGTCATCTCGCAAAGAGTTACCTTAACAAAGGTAACAAAGGATTAGCCTACAAAATCTAACATAATATGCATTACTAAGTGAAAGACATGCACAAGTTGTAAAACTTACATGCTTCTTGATAGATTTCATATGCAGCGTCTTCACTGGAGAAAACTCCAACAATCACAGCATCATCTCCATCTTTAAGGAGCTCCTGAACTTTTTTGAGGGTCTGCACTTGCTTTGATGGTGAACCTGCCTGGTCAGTCATGTAATCAACAATACCTAAACACAAAACATGTACAGATTATCATTCTCTTCTTCCCAGAAGCACCATATACATACACATGCATATATACATGCATATAAACACACTGAAGATCTAGGTATCTTTTTAAAAAAGGATAATATCTGCAAAGTGAGTGATGGGCATACCAAACTTCTCCCTTGGTCCATTGTAGTCAAACGCCTTGCCCTTTCTGAAGATTTTAAGTGTTGGGTAGCCTGAAACTTCAAACCGGGATGCTAACTCATTCTCTGCAGTGGCATCAACTTTAGCCAATGGAATAGGAGGTGTGCGATTGCTGAGCTCCTTAGCAGCCTTTTCATACTCAGGTGCAAGACTTTTACAGTGTCCACACCTGTTCGAATTAAAACACAGAATTAGAACTACACACTCACTGTTGGGACAAACTCCTGACAAACTCTCAGCACATAAATATGATTAATAAATAAAATCAGACACAAACCAAGGTGCATAGAACTCCACCAATATGATGTCAGCATTGTTTACCACGTCATCAAAATTATCCTTAGTCAGAACTAGGGTAGCCTCTTTGGGAGGTTTCCAGTCTGGGTGGGCAACTTCTTTTATTTGTTCCACAATCGCTGCAGATTAAAACTGATTGTCAACGCTTCAAAAATGAAACTGATTCAGGAAGAAGTTTAAAAAAAAGGCCTATATAGTTAATGTAACAATAAATATGAGCTCAACTTACCACGCTCACTTCGTTCCCCATCATAGTCTATTGGCTCTCCCTTTTTGAGGATTTTAAAAGTGGGATATCCAGAAACTTCAAACCTACTGCTCAGGGCACTAGCCTTAGTGGCATCAACCTTTGCCACTGGTATAGGTGGGTCGTTCTCTTTAAGCGTCTGAGCGATCTTCTCATACTCTGGAGCAAACTGCTTGCAGTGGCCACACCTGAAAAAGCGTCAATCTTGCATGAAGATCTCTGACAGCTGGCAGTGATGCGTCACCAATTCACTGAACTGGAACTTACCATGGTGCATAAAACTCTACCAATACAGTGTCTTTGCCCTCCATAAAGGTGTCAAAGTTTTCATCTGTCAAGACCAGGACCCCATTCTCCTCTTTAACTTCAGTGTCATCAGTATCATCTTCATCGTCGCCGTCCTCATCATCATCATCTTCCTCACCAAGATTTTCTGCCAAGCCTGAAATGTTATGTTTAACAGTGTTTGATCCCAAACTGAAAATGCACCTTGCTAAAAAAAAAACCTATTGATTAATAATTACTTTTTATTGACTATTGATTCTACCGTTTCCAAAATACTTTTCAAAGAGGTTTCATTAATGTCTTAGTTGCTGGGAAACAATACGTCTCAGTCGTGCAGCACTGCATAACTGAAGCTAGCTAGCAACTGTAAACTACTAGCAAGACTTACGCTTCATATAACCCCTAAACAAACACATGAGAAAGTAATGTCTACAACACGCAAAGGTAAAACTTACCATCCTCGGCGTCCTCTTCACATCGGCTGGGCACTATCAAGTGTGTCACCCCGAGCAGCACAATCAACACAAGTGTTATCTTCTTCATTATCTCCGATTTCACGCCTCCTTTCTTAGATTAATGAATTAAACCAGATGCACGCACTGCTACTGGAGTCCAAGCAATTTAAATACAATAATACTTATATGACAACGTTTGCATTAAACGATATGGCACGTGTCATTACAATACATGCTTCTTTTCTACACGCATTTTTCTGACACCGCGTCCCTACTCTTTACTTGAACTGGTCTGATTTGCCACGCTCCGATTGGCTGCTGAGGGAGAAGCTGACCAATCATTGATCGCCACTCAAGTCCGTAACGCAGGCACGTTCGAAATGGCAATTGGATGGTCTGTTGTGGAGCTGATTGGATGGCGAGCGGTAACAGGACAAAACATACAGGAAGTAAAATTATTTGTGAAGAAAGTTATGTATTGCTATGTTAAATATTCATAAGACTTTGCAAGAAAGTAATTTATTCCTTAAAACTGACAAGTGTCTGAACTGTGACAGCCCCAGTGTATTATATTTAGAGTAAAAGAGACATATATAACAGATATAAAAGGTTTAATTGACTGTTCTCTTGAAAGTTGGCAGGACATTTTTGATTCATTGTCTTAAAAAATGTTAAATGTTTTTTCATATTGTATTACACAGAGTGTTCAATGTACCCTGGAATAATTGTTTGCTCTTCCATGGAATAATTGTCCATACTCTCAGTAGGCAATACATTAAACGCATAAGACATAAGTTGGCATGATGTAGTCATGGGAACACTGTATCTTTTCATTTGTGTGAGAACTTCACTGTTATAAGCATTACTATGGTTATCTCTCATCCTGGCTGGGTCAGAGAGTCTTTCAGAGTGTTTTAAGCTTTTCCACTCAGCTGGGTCACAGTTAAGCTGCTTGCTTGAAACAGGTTCTTTCAGGTGATTTCTGAAATCCTTTGTCCATTTTGAAAGGTCCTCCCGGGTTCTTCCTCGTTCTTGTCGTAAGTGTGGTGGCACTTTGCGTTGAAGTGGTGATCTTGAGGTGAAATTACCACTTTAATTTTAGAGTTTACTGTTCTGATATATAATGTATCTCACAATATTGTAATTTAAAATACAGTAAGTACCTTAAAGTGTTTTCCTCACATGATAATGAAATACCCCTCAGGTCCAGACATCCCGGTTTCATCCTGGTTTCATCCAGGTTTTTTATCTTCTCAAACATGTTTGTCTGGCTTCTCATACAGATCACATCAAATACAGAGTTCTGTACGAACAAAACATTTTACCACTGATGTCATTTATATTATAGTATATTATAAATAAATGAAATTGACAAACCACAGAGTAAGAACTATAGAAGTGACATAATAACCTCTGAGTCTGAGCTATGATCATGCTGAGACACTGAAAAAGAGAAATCGCTCTGGGTTTCAAATACATCTTTGGCCGGGAGGGTGTTGTTTGACATGGTACAAAGATGAAACAACAGCTCATCCATGAGATCCTCAAACTCTGCCAAATACAAGCTCTGGAAACAACAAATTCAGACCATTTATTAAACATTGAACATTAAACATCATGGAGTCATAATTGCACCAAGCATCACCAAAAATAACATCTGAACATTGTCATAAGGAGTAAAAGCAGTTCTTACATTTGTATGGACATAAGGGTCAGTTGGCTTGTGACTGCCTTTGTCAATGAGAAGTAAAGTTTTATTTCTGATGTGAGAGATCAGCTCATAGACAGTTATGAGATGTTTTCTCTGTTTAGTTCTCTTCGTTTGTTTCACAAATATCATAAAGGTGCCAATTACCTGAAAAATGAAGCAATATCATATGTCAATCAATGTAAATAGTATAAAAAGTGACACATTTAATGTATGTTATGATATTCCTCCACATACCATAGCTTTCAGGGGAATCATAGTGCAAAATAAACCCCCAAAATAAAGTGCTGCTTGGGTCTGGTAATACATTTCACTTAAATGGTCCATCACAGAGGAGCGAGAAAATAACAGATCAACAAATCCAGAGATAGTAGATGGGAATGAATGTGAGATCAGCTTCCACAGGCAGGACACGGCCACGCCAACAATAACACCAGGTGCCTAAACAAAAATAAAGTAATTTAATTGAAATGGCCTTTGGCTCAGCTAATGGAGTTTGCTGATTTTAACATATTGTGTCATGTAAATCAATACCAGTAACCAAAGCAGGTTAGAGCAGATCAGCTTCACAGCAGAAACAGCAGCTGCCACTGTTTTGCTCAGCCGTAAGAACAGCACACATTTCAGAAGAAGCATGTTCACCACAATGCCAAGGATTGTTTGAGAAAGCTGTGAAGGATACATGTTTTAATGTTCAGAATTATATCTTTGACAATTTATACCACGTTTTTAATAACAGAACACTGTTGGATGTATGACAGGAAGACTTAACAGATTTGTGGCTTATTTGAACCTGAATTCTGTTACTTTTTTGCACTTTTTTTGCACATTATTTTCAAATATTTCATCTGCAATTTATGTATGTGATGTCATCTTGTGATGTCATCGTATGTGATGTCATCTTGTGCAGAGATATGACACAAGTAATCTCATATTTAAACTAAACATAATGGTGTTACCTTCTCACAATAAAAGACAGGACTTAAATCAGCATATAATTTAAAATCCTCCTTCTGCAGGAAATCAATTATCTCTGTTTTCAGCATGAAGTGGTAAACAGAGAGAGCAAAGCGCAAAAGACTGCAGATGATAACCGTCACCTATGTAAAAAAAAAGGATATTTAAAGATTAAAATACATTAAAACACAATGACGTCATTTTAAAGTCTCAATACAGTATCCTGTACAATGTTTACATATTAGTGTAATGTCACCTCCAACCAACTCCAAAGGTTTCTCCAGTAAAGCCATCCTCTTTGAGACATAACATATATTTGCCAATACATATGAAGCAGAATAAACACAAGGAAAAGAAGCTGAAAGGAGAAAAACAGACATTAAATCAAAATTTAAATTAAAAATCTAATGCAGTTAAACGCTTCTTTTAGTAAATATTATTTCTTATCAGTAAATCATATTAGAATTATAAAGCGTAACAATGTTTGCGCTAACATCAGTCGTGATACAAATACTGTCAACAAACTTATTTAATAAAAAGTGATATTTAATTTAACCTCCACATTAAACCTGCTGTTATCAGCACAGCTATAAGTGCCATCAGACATCATGTGATTGGACCTCAATGAGACACTTACCTCACAGGTCATTACACTGTAGTCAAGGGCAGCTGGGAAATGGTAGAGTCTGGTAGACTGTACAGTGGCTGAAGGTATCAGGGCTCCTGTTGGGTTTTGCTCTACTAGAACAGTGACTGATGTGAAAAGGTTACTGGGCGCATTGTAAAGAAGGAACTGGATCATCACAACATGGGTAAATGGAGTCATCCAGCCTGCAGTCTGAAGCTTTTTGAGAAACTTCATCACTTTTGACCTATTTTAACAATGTTAAAGCTATAAATACAATGACAGGTTGATCAATCTTCCTGTATTAGTTAATCAAGAAGGAATCTGACCTTGTTCTTCCCAGGTTGACACTAACTCCTATTCCCTCATAACAATCAAGTTTTCCACAAAGTGAGTGTTTCTGTACCACTGATTGGTCATTAGAGCTGGAGACAGAGTCAGCCGAGCTCAAACCTTCATCCACAGTCTCACTTAGTATTGTAGACTTTAAGAAATTCAACATCTGCTCATAGAGAAAACAGACATCAACCTGACGAATGTAAAATTAAATGTCTTTACAAGTAAGACTTTTCTGTTACTAGTAAACTGTCGGCATTGGTAGTTTACCTGGTATGATGAGTTATATCTGCCTTCAATCTTTCTAATAACTGGACTAGCAATAAGAGAATAAGCACCTCTTAAAAGTTTTGCCTGTAACACATAGTGATTAGTTTTGTGTGTAAAGTCACCAGGATTCAAACAGCAACAAATGTCAAATAAATCATTAAAATGCTCACTTTAGTTTCTCTTTCTTTATTCTGGTAATTGGCATTCTGGTAAAGTCTGTCTAGAAATGTAGTTGCTGTCCAGTTCCACCAATCGTCATGTTTTTGAATCAAGTTAAATGAATTTTGTGAGCTCCTGTTGATACAACAATATTGTTAATTGCCATGAATTAATGTTAATATTAGTAAAAATATAAAAATAGTAGTAATAATATGTAGTAATATGAGCATGTTTGGCCCTTACTTGGTGAAGTGAGATTTAATAGCCTGATTCAAATGGTACTTATAGTCATTATCAGACTTTCCATAGGTCACAAACAGAATCAGTGACAGCATGATTAGGTGTAACATCAAATCCCTGTGATAGAAAAACGATCATTTTCAGGTCCTGAGGTCAAAGGTCATATAGGAAAATTGAGGTGGATCAAACAATAAAACCTTGTAGTTTTGTGAAGGAGAGTCTTTCTCTTAATCTGACCCCTCATGCACTTTAAATCTTTTGAGTTTGGGGGTCGCACCAGGCGCAAATATCTGGCTCTCTGTCGGGCTGTGAGCACCTGCGTGTAAAGATAATGCAGTTTAGTAGTGGCATATTTATTTCAGTTATCGACAGTGTCACTGTTCTTTATCAAATCTAGCAATTTCTCCTAAAGGAATGTCAATATGAATGAAAAATGTTTGTGTATTCCTAATTTAATGGCTGATTTTACCTTTTCAAAAGGTGTCATCCTCGCCTGGGTCAATGCATTCATTTTTTGGCCCCTGTGTCTCAACTCAGTGACGGACCCTCTAAAACTTAGACTGTGGAACCAGTCTGGTCTCTTGCGATGCAACAGAGACACTGTGATTGCTATTATGAGTATCTGAAGCAGGAAAAAAAAGCTTATTTCAGGTTTTGAATTGTATAGATTGACTGTTTTATTTTCCAGAGGTCAAAACTCTGGGCTCAGTACTAAATTACATTTACTCATTTGGCAGATGCTTTTATCCAAAGCGACTTATAGTGAATTCAAGGAATACATTTTTATCAGTACTTGTATTCCCTGGGATCGAACCCACAACCTTTGCACTGCTAACGCAATGCTCTACCAGTTGAGCTACAGAAATACATGAGTATAAATTATTAAGTATTTAAGTTACACATGTCCCGATAGCAGGAAAGAGCCTGTAGTATTTAAATGATTTGTTTTATAGTTAGTCTGTGTGTGTGGTAGGTGATTTACCATGGCTGGATGTAGTACAAAGCCACAGCAGACAAGAGAGAAAAACACTGAATGAATCCATAGAAGATTCTTTGTCCTGCTGAACCTAAAAGGCAAATTTAAATAATATTTGGAAATCAAATTTTGCAAACAAAAGGTCAAAAGGTCAAAGTGAGGTCACTCACTTTGTTCCTAAAGTGACAGTGATAATGATACACACGGCAGAGAGAGAGATGCACAGAGTCCAGGCCAAATAATAACACCAGGATCCGGGATCACCGATCCTACTGATTCTACCGACATGGACCTGCTTGTTCTCCTGGATGTCTGTGTGAAAATAACACAAGCAAAGTATTTCAATTCATTTTATAGTACATTCTATGAATTTAAAGAATTGTGTCAGGTGTTGGAATAATGTTAGAATAAATGTATTTTATTAAAACAGTTAAGACAGTTGTTACTGTAGCTCAATCTGTAAAGTATTGTGTTAGCAGCGCAAAAGTTGTGGGTTCGATTCCCAGGGAGCGCATGTACTGATAAAACGTATAGCTTAAATACACTGTAAGTTGCTTTGGGTAAAAGTGTCTGCAAAATGCATTAGAGTAAACTACAGATAACTAAATCATCATTATTGTCATTTACCACAACATTAGTTCTTACATTTAAAATTAGTGAGTGATTTCTGTTGTAGTTAATAACCTGCAGAGGTTCCTGATCTGAGATCAGACTGATTCCATTTGTTTCTGACATGTGATGAGTTGTTGACATCAGATACGGAGTCGTCCACAATCTCAATGATGGCGTCAGGATCCTCCTGCGGTTTTGACGCAGACACCGAATCAGACGTTTTCCAGTCCTGAGTATTACACTGTAGCACACACCATTCCCATTGTGTTAATTGATGTACACCAGAATAATTGTAAGGTTGAGCATGTATGACTGTATAATGCTTAACATAAGCATATTTAATTGATCTGTGTGTTATACCTTATATTCTTTTCTCTGTGCGCTTTGAGTCCAGTAAGATGAAAGATTACTGCAAGAAAGATTCGATTCGATTGCACAATCACTCATCAGAAGAGCATCACGGTGATCTGTGACAAAAAGGGAAATTAATATGTGCTGTTTTGCATAAAACTATTTTGAATAATAAATACCCAGCTTACGATTTTCAGTTTTAGGAATGTTAAAGTTTAAGAATGTTCAAAACATCAGTTTTTAGGCATTGTATTAACATTAATGCTTGATATAAGAACGTTATTCAAACATTTTTTAATTCTGTAATGTTTTTAAAACATCCCACAGACTATTTAAGAATAACATTTTTGATACATGATATATAACATTAGAAAAACATTCTACTGACGTTACTGCAGGAACATATTTTGATGATTTAACTTAACATTAGAGAATGTTAGCCAACGTTCTGAGAATGTTCTCTGTTAGCTGGGTAGAATGAGAAATTTTAACATAGGTAAATGCATTCAAACGTACCTTTTACGTAAACATCAGGGACTTTAACTTTATACTGTTCCTCTGATAGACTCTTGGAGATGCTTGTCTAAAACCAGATGAAGAAATAATCAGCAGCTTGATTAATATATTTATAAAATATATAAAATATAATTTAATATAATATATTAATAAATACTAATTGGATACATTTAGCATGTGATGCATCCAGCATCCGATATTTAACAGTGTGAAAAGGAGTAAAATAAGGACAATTTCAGACAGCCTGGGAATTCTGACCTTGTTGACACGGAACACCAGAGACACCAGACACCCCACCGGCAACACAGCAATAGCGCTGCACAGTCCTGTTACCATGGAGAGCGGCGAAACATCGATAAGCCCCATCTCTAAGAAGTGCTACCAATTTGTATACAGCAGAAAACAAAAGACTTGCCTCACTGTTGCAAAATTCAAATACAATCAGTACAATTATAAACATGTTCATATAGGAGTGATATACTGATGTGTGTTACACACCTGATCTTCCAAAAGCTTTATGAGGATTGTGCTGACACACATGTAACCCTGCAGAAGCAGCGCACACACGCTTAAACGCTGCGCGCGTGTGTGTGAGCTGTGGGCCGGGCAACTGTAGACAGACCACCATGGATGAAAGTCCACCAGGTATTCTGTGAGTTTTAAATATAGAAACTTCTCCAAAAACACAGAGGCAAAAAGAAACAAGAATAACATATTAGTATATATAATACAAATGTTTTTTACAAAAGAATAAAACATTTTTATTAACATAAACAGTACAAAAAACGTAGAATTACATAAGAGACAACTCAAAATGTATTAATTTAAAACATCAGTTACCATAAAATGTTTAATTACTTTGAATGCTGAAATAAAAGCAATTGTTTCTTATATGTGGCACATTCTTAACACACAAATACTGCAGAGACATAAGATAATGTAATTAACCTGTTTGAAAGTGAGGCCGCATTCAGAAGCCGTGAGGACTCTCTCTACTTTTCCATCTCCTTCATCCACTGCCAGCCAGCACTGGCCCAGAAAGAACCAGCAGGACCCCTGGAGCAGATCTCTGACCACCACATGACTCACATACCAGCTGGGAGATGAACCTCCATTATTATGCCATAGATGCACCTTCCATACTCGACCCAGACTCTCTGGAGTTCTACACAATGACCCATGAGCAACAGTGAATAAACTTAAGCCATGTATGTAATTAACTATAAGCCATCAAAGAATAAAATAGGAACAGCAAATATATGCCAATAATATTCATACTGCAAAACTAATTTTCGGAATTATAATTAGGCTTAAGTTAATGATCATTTAGTTGTATTTTCCCAAGACATGGACAAAAGCTATGCAAGAATAATATTTTTCTCTTGTTTCCGACAACAAATATCTAAACATCCTTTTAAGACTTGTTGTCAGATTTTAGAACGTGTGTATTTTTTCTTACTGCGCAGAAATGTTTTTGCCTGCCTTAGTATAAGCAAACAGTGAGAAAAGTTATTTGTGAATGCATAAATTCAATTTTTGTAGCACAAGCGCTTACCTAAGAATAAAAGTGTTTCTAGAGTTACAGGTAAAAAGTTTGGAATCAGCCCTGTTGAGTTCTCTGGTTTGGGAGACGCCTGCATCTCCATACAGAACGATGTGGACCTGGTAACACAGTCCATATAAGCATAAGACCACCTTAAAAAACGTCTGTGTGAAACTTATATGCATTTATGCTAAAATGATCAAGACTCAAATTAATTTACAATATGATTTATACCTGTGCTGTCATCTTAGTCCTGGATCTAAACCCTGTATCTATGGTGACAGCATAGAGGAACTGGTCTGAGGTGTTGTCCTCAGGTAACAGGAAAGGGCCTGTAGTTTTCTGTATAGACTCATCAGCTTTCCCACCGAGGATTAGAAGCACCACATACAGAGCCAGAAATATGACTGACACAATGATCAGTGTGTAGTTTGTTTTAGAGCTGGAACACAGAAGAAACACATTTGTAAATGGAATGTTAAAAGCATTATGTCAGATCTGATGAATGTGGAGAGAGATTGAGGGCAGACGTACGGGATTAACTGTGAAACATCTGTTGAGTTGTGACTGCTTGTGATGTTCTGACGTGACACAGCAAATGAAGCCAGATGGTTGCAGCTGAAAAACATAAAACAATAATAACTAACTACAGTCACAAACTTTAAGTGTAGTTAAATAGGATTATACAGGGTTTCAGACGATGCTGGGTTACATTTTAAATCATTGAGATTAATTTGAGATGTTTTAACTATACATTAGGACTACAGCAGAGCTATCAGTACTGTTGGCTTTTAAAAATACTGTTATTATTTATTAATAGTTTATTATTTGGAAAATATTTAATTAGCAAAATTTCATGAACAATTGCAAGCAATTCCATCAGTTCCCTTTTTGCAGGAATTTGATAGAGACTTAATCCAATTTAATTTAATTTTCTTATTTGCATGCACATATTAAACAGTCACGCTGCTTTTGAGGTCATAACTGTGACCTTTGAGATACATTTACAAGACTGAAGATTATGAAACATTATTTTTGTTCGGAGCATGTATTGGCTTTAAGATTATGAAACATTATTTTTGTCTGGAGCATGTATTGGCTTTATAATAATACTCCTACCTGCAGTTAATCTTGTCTGGGGAAACTCCAGCCTGGGTAGAACAACCATTGGGTTTCCACTCTCTCTTCACACCATCCCGGGACAAACACTCCACAGACTCGATGCTAAGTGTGTAGTTCACTGCACTGGCTGTGTGCTTGTTACCAGAGCTTTGATTATATTCTGCATTGAGAAGCATCAGGTAGACAGTGCCAGCAACTGCCAATAAAAACAGCATTTCAGCTTTTTTAACCACACATATTTATTCAGCATTAACACCATTAAAACTATTTAAGGTCTATTTTGTCAAACTAAACAGTATGCAGGGAAGATATGATGTTTATTCAAACCATGCAGAGAGGAAGCAGGGATAAACATTCGTGCTGTTTGCTCTCTCCAGTGAAGTACTTTCTGCTTGTTGTACAGATTAGGTGTGGGCTGCTCATACATCCTGTAAACAGAGCAAATTAATCACTTACCCAGCCAACAGAGAACGCTCTTAGAACGTTGGCTAACGTTTTCTAAACGTTCTTTAAACGTTATCAAAAATCCTTGCAGTAACATTAGTAGAACATTTCTTTAACATTATATATCATATCAAAAATGTTATTCTTAAGTAGTTTGTAAAACATTTTTAAAAACGTACAGAATTTAAAAATGTTTGAAATACTATATCATTTAATAATGTTAATATAACGTCTATAAAACTGGACGTTTTGAACCTAGAATTCCTAGATTCCTAGAATTTTCCAAAAAATCTTTTTAACGTTTTTGTTACTTAATGGAAATGTTACGTAAATGTTCTTACAGCCTAAAATTGTTAGCTGGGTAATGCGTTTTTACACTTATCCAAATAAGAAATTAAAGCTCTTTAAGGCATTTTTGAGACGGATAGCAATCCAGTCACTCAAGCTGTTTGAGACGTCTACAAAAATAATACTGACAGCAAATAAATCAAGTTATTTAGGCCACATGTAAATAAATGTGCATATCTGTCCAAATATCAAACAATTCAAGATTAAGTGTAAATAGGTTGTAAAAGAAACACATGACTAGTTATGTCGTTACCTAAGCAGCAGTAAGATGGGAAACGGACATTCAGCTGGTCTGCTGAAACACACAGTGATCTGAAAGGCTTTGTGAAGCATCTTTGGCGTGATGTTGAACCGATGGGTGTTCACCCGGTCATGAAGAACAGTAAACACCGCATGTCTGCTCTCCTGGGAAACATACAAGCACAAAACAGGGTAACCAAACAGGAAAGAAAATCATTTGGCCTTATTTGCAATTAAGCGAAAAAGAAATGTCTACATTTTTTTCTTCCCTCCTCTGAAACTCAACGGTAACTGGAATGGACAGATGTCGCACTTTGATTTCTTTCCTAGTGGAGCAGTTGTAGAATCGAATGTCCGCCATGTCTCCACCGAGCTGTAACGTCACATCAAATTAAACTGGAATTTGTCTCATATGCGCATGTATTCTCAAGCTCAGCCATGCATTTACAGTGTACCTGTGAGGAGGCCCCAGCCCAGACATGTGGGCTCTGCTTATACTGTGTGATCCAGGTAATAACACAGGGTTTGTTTTGGTGATTGCTACTCCATTGCTGAAATTGCTTCTCCAGAAGGTCAGTGAGGTGGAACGTGGCCAGGCCGAATGTTTTCACCAAAGTGTGAGGGCGGTCAACCTTCCAAGCCAATGCTTTTATTGAAGTGGTGCTCACATTGTACTGCAAAGCATTGCTGGACAGCATATGCCTCTGAAATGCAATGTATGCAAGGGTTAGTATTAAAGATTGTTCAAATGCTTCCGTTTATCTCTTATTTTGCATTTAGATTTTACGCATTTGGCAAACATATTTATTCAAAGAAGTGGTGCATTCAGAATATTCTAGCAGAACATGTTTTGTGTTTTACTTGTGCTTTTAACATGATTCTGTCTGAAGTAAGTTCACATTATAAAACACTGCGGTTTTTAAAAAAAGTGTTTTAATAATAAAAACGGACAAATATTACAGTAGTTTCCCAGTTAACAATTTCAGGTTGTCAGAGTGTTTCCCTAACGCTTTTTTAAGTAACGAAAATGTTAAAAATATTATTTTGAAAGTTCTGAGAATGTTCTGTATCTTTTTTTAAACATTCCACACAACTTAAGAATAATGTTTTTGATACATGTTAAAATGTTCTAGTAATGGTACTGCAAGAATGTTTTTGATAACACTAAGAGAACTTTTAGAAAATGTTAGACAATGTTCAAAGAACGTTTCCTGTTAGCTGGGTTGTTAGAAGATACATCATAATCTGGTCATTCTACAGAAATGAGGAGTTTTATTCAACAAAATAGTTATTTCTATTTAAATTGTGAGTTTAAATTATGTTTTTTTGTTACTGTCTCTGTCATGACTGTCTTACCAGCACTAAATCAGTGATGGTATAAAGCACTTTGTTTATAAATTGATGTTCTACTGGAGCATCCAGGACATGCGACAGAAGAGAAACCAGTGCATTCAGCACCCCAGAGTCCAGTGTGTGTCCTGTCTGAGGTTTGGACTCATGTAAGAGGTACGAGATGTTCTGAACATGCTGGATTAATTGTTTTGTACTATCAGACATCACCTAAAGCAAATATAAGATGAAAAATAATTTTCAAAATGCTTGAAACATAATAAACTCATGATATAATGAAGTTCTACATGAAATTATTTAAGCATGTTTGATACTCACTTGACCTGAGATTTTTATTAAATCAGTAAGCGTGTAAATGATTTCCAATAAAATTTCCTAAGAAAACAAGAAAAGACATCTACTACTAAGTCATTTTCCATATTGTTTTGTTTGCGAATCTTAAATATCTGGTTAAGACGGTAACCTGGTCAGTGAGGGTCTGCTGACAGACAGCTGAAATGAGTTTGGAGCGTATGAGTGTCAGAAGATCAGTAGAGGACTCTTGGTTCACACTCAGGCGATTTAGCACCGTGGTCAGAAGATGGATGTAATTTATGATGTCTCTGTTGCTGCCAATGTTGACCAGGTCAGTTAAGTTACCAATTCCATATAAATACCTGTGAGAAGAAATCAAAGTTTAAATCACCATTAAACTCATCAGACAAGGATATAAGAATTCATTTTCTGATTGGTGTTTTTGTGTCTCACAGTTCCTGATCAGGGCTGAGCTGAGAGGAGGGGTTCCACTGAAAACTCGGCCGAACGGTGACCGCCACGGGGGATCGTTTGGTCGCCCCTCCAAATCTATTCTTTATTTGCACATAGACTGTGACTGGGGAAAATAAGAAGTTTTTAGAGAATGAGAATACATATGAACATATACATGTGAGATGAATGAGGAGTGAGAAGTTCTAATGGCTGCTGTCATATTCACCTTTGTAATTGTCATCAGGATCCCCACTCGGAAGATTAAAGTAATGTTGGTAATCTCTGCCCTCATACAGAAGTTTCCTTGGACTTTTTCCGACACTGTAGCTGTACTCATACATGAGATCCTGTTCCAGAAACACAAGCATGATCAGATCAAAGGAAAACTAAATAAAATAAGCATCAATCAAAAAGGCATTAAAATGCCAACCCTGCTAGCACTGGCTAACGTTCTCTAAAAGTTCCCTTAAAGTTTTTATAAAATGTTCTTGCAGTAAGTGTATTAGAAAGATTTAACATTGTGTATCATATATGTGAAATGTTATTCTTAAATGTTAATGGGAGGTTTTAAAAATGCATAGAATTAAATGTTTGAATCACAGCCTTATAACCAAAAAAAAACATTAATAACACTTCCTAAAAAAGGACAATTTGAACATTTCTAGAACGTTTAAAATAACGTTTTAACTTTTTTGTTACTTAATAGAAATGTTTGGGAAACATTTTTACAACCTTAAATTGTTAGCTGGGAAAGAAGATAACAAAATGCAGACCTCTTTTCCAGAAGAGCAGAAGATGCTGAAGTGAGTGTGGATTTCAGAGCCTGTGCTGGGCTGCACTTGACAGATCATTCCCTCAGGAACAGCTTGTGTGTGGAAGAACAGCTGGCTCTTCCCCTGCAGACCCTCCACAGAAGCTGAGAAGATAAAAGTGTAGCATGCAAACAGCATTTGGTCCAAACATAATGTTTTTGTATGAATACTTGCATGTAATTGTTTTTAGTTATTTTACATAATTGATCATTTGTATTATAAATTATGATGATCGATTCCCAAAACAAGACCAGATAAACACAACACAAGCAGCACAAGTAAGCAGAACTGACTGTTGAAAAACTCACTTGCAGACACTTCGAGCATATAAAGACTCTTGGGTTTAAGCATGAAGGGCTTAAAAGTGACAACAGAGGAGGATAATCCTAAAGAAAAAGGACAAGAAAACAAAGACAGCAAACTCACTGTTTACATCTAAATGGAGCAACATTGATTTCTACATGAATTACATTTTTTGCCATGTAAACCATGTTCTGTGTGTATATATGTCACACACCTGTGAGAGTGTAAGACTCAAAGACAGTCTGATGAAAAAGCTGCCTGTGTAGATCCAGCAGGGTCTTCTCAGACATCACCTGTCCAAGCAGGCTGGGGTCCACCAGGTTATCACCCTCATTTACGTATGAATGAGAGGATGAATCTCCATTCCAGCTAAATCCAATCGAATCACTCCCTTACACCCACAAAAGCGTCACAAGTAAATCATTATGACAAGCCCATGATATTTAAACACCAGCAATCAGATTATACAGAACAGAAACAGCATGTACCTGTTGGTCTGCCAACTGGGACACCAGTATCGGCCTCTTCAGCTCCAAAACTATAGTAATCATACTCTAAAAACAACACAAATCTCATAAGAGTACTACACAGCTTATTTTCGGATATTGTCTCGAGTTCCGAAACAAATCTACCACCAGGGGGCGTCTGATCTCATCTTAACGTACAATGAGAAAAAAAACTGTTTTGAACAAAGCTTTTTTTTTTATCATAAAAAAACCTTCGAATCTCCTTCTTCTAGTTTGTAAAACTAAAAAATAAGCCTTTAGAAATCTACCATCACTTAATAAATATCTGATTTTAAAACACAGTTTCCTTTCACTGTCCCTGTTTCCATGGTAATATCGTACCTGAGGTCACATCAGTCAATGACACACTATCTGAGGTTGATAAAGAACCCTGGTACTCCCATTGACTCCCAGAAGACTCAATTTCCTCCTGGGCGGACAGAAGGAAAGGTGGGTGCGATGGTTCGGTAGCTGGAAAAGATGAACTCTTGAACAGACTTGTGCTGGGATTTTCAATTGAAGTCTCTGTGTTTGTATCATGTGTGTGTGTGTGTATCACTGAAGTCAACACATCTTGTGTAACAGGGGCTGAAGCAGCAGTATCATTAGATAAAAGATAAGCAGAGAGAGACACTGAGGGCTCGGCAGTGTAAGGTGTTACAGCAGGCTGTTGGTAGACGTTCTCCTCTATTTTAAATGGTAAACCAAGATCCACACTGCTGAAGAAGACGGCTGAGAGAAAGAGAGATCAATTGAATGTTTATATAGCGAAACAACTGTCCTCATAAATATTATATTATTTTTTACCCTCGGTAGCAACTTTGCTTGAGGCATTAACCAGGGACAGTTTCCAGTAAAAGCTGGCATTTTGGGGATCGACACCACACTCATTACAGACAGCAGAGACGGAAAACTCCTCATTCCAGTTTACAGAATTTTCTCGACCATGTTTACAAGACACATGAATGTGGCTGCATAGAAAACAATTATTACATGCAATATAACTGCCTACTGCAGTCCTCATTTATAGCATTTTTATTGATCCTACCTGACATGTTTCGATGTTACAGTGATGAACATCTCTGATGAAGAGGATCGATTCCGGCTGTACACACTGAGAGTGAACTGAAGCAGGTCAAATCCTGATCTCAGTGCTTTAGTGGGAAACTGAAGCACTGGTGATGTCATCAGAATGTTTGTATTGAAACAGTGGCTCTCTTTTGTGTTTACTGGCCTGCATGACCAACTGTAACTAAAACCAAATTAAAGTTTTAAATGTAAACATATTAAATCATATTATAATTGACAGTGCAATTAATAAACCAATGCTGTGTGGTCACACGTAAAACACATTCAATTATTATATGAATTACATTTAGATTAGTACGTACCTGATAGTATTATTGGGGTAATCTGGGTCATGTGATTTTCGTCCATCCAGTGTAACGATGGTGCCACTCTCACGACTGATGAAGATATTTGTGGCTTCATTGATGATACTGACAGGATTGCTTAGCATCACTTCAATTACAACACTGTAGTTACTGTAGACAATATTACCCGCCACTTGGACCTGATTGGTGACAACAATTCTTGTTGTATCTTATATCTTGCTACAATTTGAATTTTACAAAAATGTGAATGCGTGAAGAAAAGGACATTACCTTTGCTGTGGCTTTATATGTTCCATAATGAAGGAAATATTTTGGGAGTTTAATATATTGCCTGTCAGTTTCTGTGTTTGGAATGAACAGTGGCTGTCCACTCGTATCATATATGGTCCATTTGTATAAAAGACCTCTGGAATTACTGCACATAATCGGTGCCTCAAAGGTCACAGCAAGACGTACATTCTGGTACCTCCACACCTGAATAAAACAAGCAAAGACGTGATGTTTTTAGCATATACTATAATACTGGCAATTTGTTGCTGTATGACACAGATGTGTCTAATCCTAAATGTTAATTTCAACATTTACTAATACATTTTAAAAAAGCAAAAGTTGCATTGTTAATGTTTTGTAGTTTGTTAAGTTGTATTTGTTAAGGCACAATGAACTAACACAAACAAACAAAGAATCATTGTATTGATATTAACTAACGTTAATGAATGCTACAATCATACTTAAAATCATTAACAATCAATAAATGCTGCAAAATATATTGTTTATTGGTAGCTCATGTTAACTAGTGCATTAACTAATGTTAATAAATGAAACCTTATTGTAAAGTGCTACAATTTTTACACTCACAAGTACTTTGGCTTTTTTCTTTTTACCTGTATTTTATTAGGGCCCATATTTTTCACCATAGGAGGTTGACACGGTTCCTTAACTACAAAGATGTGCCCTGTTAGGAAGGCAGAGCTCACCAGGTTGGACATAATTACCCTGACCATGTACTCGCCAGTTCTATAAAAGAAAAAACTAATTTTATAATTGACATTTGTGTGTGTTAAACATCATTTTTGGGTCAGATAAAACAGCACATGATCTTTCTACCTGTTAAAGACATGATGTTCGGTGCTTGATCCATCTCGCTCTGTTCCATCTCCAAACTTCCAGTGGTAGGAGACATCAGTTCCTGAGCTGACCCTGCAGGTGAAGTTCACCGCACTGTTTAATAACACTGAGGGTCTATGCAGAAGCCTGTTGGGCTGCACAGCTCTCTGAATCACAATAGGATAAACGTCTGAGCTGACAGAGGTGAGACCATCTGACACACTGACGGTTACATTGTATCTGCAAGACAAAAAGAAAAACTTTTGTTTTATTGTGGCAGTAAATACCACAATATTCTGAGTTGAATATGTTAAACTCCTTTGACAGTATGTTTGTCACAAATATAATTTCATCACTCAGCTATTTATATATATATAAATAAGCTCATTATTTTACTATTTACTATAAAACATCTACTGTACTATATAAACGCTACTATTTAAAAATCATATGACTGAAAAGCAAACTTAAAATGGAAGTGGATTCCACGTATGGAACCAGATAAATTCCTACAATTGTATTTAGAAATTTGCCGGATGATTTCATGCAAATGAAATTTAACTTACAAAAATGTATCCAGAGTATTTTTTTAATCTGTTTAAAACATGTTATTGTAATTGCAATTACATTTTTGTTTTATGGTGTATTTTATTAAATAGGAGAAACAATTAAACGATAACAATCCAACAAAAAGCACTTGTCTGGAAGGCGATATCTCTTTGTGAAGGTTCCGGATGTTGTTTTTATTTCTGGTCTATCCCCAAATCGCCAATGAAAATACAGCGGATCTGGCCCTTGTGTTTCTGCTACGAATGTTACGTCTGTCTGTGTTGCATACGCTCGTTTGTCCGAGTGGATCCAAACAGCTGAAAAAGACATCACATATATAGAGCAGAAAATATAAACACTGGTGTGAGGTTTGTATAGTTTGATTTATGGGAGGAGAGGAAGTCACACCTCGCCTGTGGCTGTTGGTGGATTTCGTGGAAGCTTCTGTGGGCAGAGAGGCACAGGACGGGACATCCTGCTCTCTCTTGGACAACATGAGACTCAAGTGTTCAGTTCCTGAGGGACATGCTCTAATCCTCCAGCTGGCTGAATGAGTGTATCTACTGCTCCTCACAGTCACATCTTAAAATATAAAAACAAAAGATGGTTACAAATGCTATTATTTTGTTCTGTCCGTATAATAATAAAGTTGTGCATTTATGACTGGTACACTCTGGTAAACATACTTAAATGGTAGAGTCCAGCAGCGGGTAACACTGCATTTATGTAGCAGGTGAAATATTCTCTGGCCCTAACAGATATATTACACAGACACTGAGGACCAGAGTTCCCGCTAACAGTGAAGGTAACCATAGAAACGCCTTCTTTGCTCAAAATGGGAATGCCTAAAGGAAGAAATTATGCATACATGGATTACATTGTATTGCTTAGATGCTTTTATGAGCAAAGAATATTGCATATTGATTTATGATGTGTGAAATCAAATTAAAATGAATTTAATTAATGCACTATTTAATTACAGGCACATTAATTTTGCCCCTATATGTGGGTTGCCAGGGAAGACAGCCAAATAACCTGAAACTTTGAGGAGGAGAGACTTTCCAATCTGCAGTCTGTCAGTCAAAGCAGCTACAGTGAGATCATGAACAGAAGGCCCTCTGCTTATGTACCCTGCCTGCCAGCCCGTCTCATTCCCATAAGGGACATACACAGAGCTGGAGCATCTGTAGGGATATAGATACCAGACATCATTCTTAATGCAAAACCCTAAAAAATGATATGATTTTTGCTCAAACTCTATTAGATATGTTACAGTCTTTATAGTGATTCTATGTGAAGAATTACCTGTAGAAAATACTTATCCTTATAAAATGATTTTCTTTTAAAAATACCTTATTTAAAAAAAACATACTGCCACATTAAAGTTCAACATATTAAAATGTTAAGAAATTTAACTTTCGCAGCACTTTTTTAAGAAGCAAT
This sequence comes from Ambastaia sidthimunki, assembly GCA_036877625.1. Lineage (NCBI taxonomy): Eukaryota > Metazoa > Chordata > Actinopteri > Cypriniformes > Botiidae > Ambastaia > Ambastaia sidthimunki. The sequence continues at coordinate 81,388 of JAZGTK010000118.1, read as the reverse complement.
TTTGATCACTATATACTGTAGATAAAATGCAGAAGAAATTAAAACAATGTCCCTACCCTTCATTCAAATACGGTTTTAAGTCTAGTGGAGGCTCAGTTGCTTTACATGGGGATGCATCCGTTAAGACATAGTTGCATAATCCAAGGTTCCTCTGAATAGCTGTGAACAAAGAAGTATTCAGTCCTTAAAGAGTTTATTCATGTAGGCATTACCACAATTCATATCAGAACTGACATACCGTTTCCCCGGTTCCCCTCCACATGCATAAAACCAAAAATGAGTGCCAGAAATAAACACAATTTGGACTGTCGGGTCAGCAACAACATCGTAGCAATTTTACCGTCTTTCGTCGTTTGTAGAAGCTATTTGTTTGCGCGCTTGTTTATGTTTCTCTGAACAGGTGAATAGGAGGCGTGGCCGTTCTTGATCGTCACCTCCGTTTCCAAACACTTGGAGGTGATGAATTGTTTTCCGCCTACATCCAGGCATTGATAATTTCTACAGCAAATATTCATTATTTAATGAGAGTATTTAGTGCTTGTTCTTACACGTTTTAATATGTTGGTGTTATTCTAAAATGCTAACACAAGAACAAGTAATAGACTGACTTACGTACATTTCTTTTCGATGTATAAGTAAGTTAAGACGGATGAAAGTTTGTTCTTCCTTTATTCAACGTGTGAAACAATGGCTATGAGTTTCACACAGGATAACCATGAACCCAAATGACACCTGCTGTGAGTGCAGGCCTATATTCAATACGGAAAAACATCAGATTGACAGGAAAAATGTCCCTCTATTCTAAATGCCCCCTTAATCTACTCCTTAAATTAAAGAATTGATTACATTTTATATACATTTTATCTAGCAATTTAAACAAAGGCTCTCATTCTTTCATAGATGTCATGTCCAACTCAGATTCAAATTGAAAGATATTACAAAATTCTTTAACACAAGGAAAACAGACTCAGACAAAACGAGGAATGAAGCTAATATGGTGCCAAAAAACACAACAAGATGCCCCAGAATAAATTCGACGGGTGTTGTGCTTTTCTCAGCCTATTTCTGCATATGGAGGAACGTTCAGCTAAATTGGCTCTCAATTGTGTTTTCGTGCTTTGTTGTGTGTTTTGGAGGAAAAGCCAGTGTTTGTTTATGCAGAATCCTTGTTCTCTTTACGACAGAGGATGTGAGACGTCTCAGGTGAAAGCAAAAAAGCCCCGTGTAAAGCCTTCTGACACAGTCTGATTGATCACATGCCAGTGCTGTTTTGGGCTTCAAAGGTTTGTTAAAGGCCAGTTAGAATTAGTGAGAAATAGACATTGTTGGTAAGGCATGAACGCATTGTTGGCGACCCACACTAATAGTGCTGGCCCAGCCAATAGCTACTTTCCTCTGAGGAAACAAAACCTGCCACTTCAAACACGCAGTATATGTATTTATGTCCCACAGTGATGAATGAGAGCTTTGACAACCAGGGACATAGACGCCCCAGGGCAAAATAGATGACATGATTAAATGGAAATAGCTAGCTGGTGACAGCTTGCTGGACATCACGCTATATCATATCAAACTAAATTTTATAAATATTTATGAATGATATTAAACCTAGTTTTTGGGTTTGTGGAGTTCCAGGGCACGTCGACAAGAACCCGCCCCTTGTGTCTCCTTTATTACTTTTAAATTGCTTTTGGACAATTGATAATTAGACAATGTCAAGCACATTTCTTTATTTAATAGTTTAGTCAATAATAACAGCCATAATTCTAATGCATCGTTTGTTTGATGCATATATATTTTTATATTATTACTATATTAATTCATTTACTGTTTAACTTGTGCAACAGTCTTATTGATATCACAGAAACAGCACGCAGACGTCCTATTTAAGTACGTACCAGTTTATGTACCTTGCAAAGCATTAAATGCAAATAAACATCTTTATAAAATAGATTATTTAAAAAATATATCGGAAAAGATAAACGATTAGAAATTGATACGAACGCAAAAAAATATTGAGTTGATAAATGTGTGCTTGTATGTAAAAACAAAATCTTTCTTTAAAATAATATGCCACATTTTGGCCGGTTTTAGAAATGAACGTTTCATAAGATGGCATCTATATGTTGTTACCGTCAGTTTTCACTGGGCATAAACCTTGCAGTGGTGTACTCACAAGGCTTTTGGGTAACCTTCTCGTTTAAAAGCCTTAAGCTTATGACTTAATTATTTCAATATTTCTTGGGTTTGTTTCAGTCCATGACTAAAAGCGCGATGGAACAACTGATTACTCAAATGAATGCATTTGTTCCAACCTTGTGGTCATGCAGGCGAGTCTGAGATGATACATAGCTGAGAGAAAATAACTGTGACAAACTACCCTTACTTTAGATAATATAAGTATCTTTATCTTATCAGTTATATTTAAAAAGTCGAAATATCCCTTTCCATTAAAAATGCTTAATTAATCTCTTTTAAATGTTGCATTTTAATGTTGCTTTTTAAATGTTGTGATCTGGCATGATCATCAATGTTGTGGTTCAGACAAAGTCGTGGGATTTAAGGTATGCATGACAAAACAGTGTCAATTGAAAAAATATCTGATTGACACCAGAGGAGGAAACAATAAACAAAGAACTGGCTACCATATGTTTAACAGCTGTTCTGTAAAATATACGTTTATGCACAGATCAGACAACAGGGGGCGATAAACGGTGAATTATAATTACAATCAAACGACGAATGTGGAAACGTTTTAGCGTTAGTAATTTTAACACCACGCACCCAACATTAACGCGTTGTACACTATTGAACAGTATCTGTCTTCAAGACAGAGGTAAAATACCACCTCATAATCTTTTCTCAGCAAATGCTGTATGCTCCAAGTATTTGGTTTGGCTATGTATTGGCAACTAAATACTAAGGAACGTTGTTTTAGGTTCTATTTTGTAATAAAAACGAACGTTCTCGTAACGTTCTGGGAACCAAAATAGTGACTGGATCATAACTGTAAAAATGCAATTTTAGCGTGATGTTATACATAGGCTACTTACAATTTATATATATTTTAAATTTTATCTTATTTTGTAAGACCGTGTCTGTCTGTGCAGAACGATCTGTTTTATACTTTTACAGTATGCAATAATTTTGATAAAAAATAATGCTTAAAATGCATTAGGGGCCGATGCTAGTTCCCGGATCAGTGCAACTCCAGACATGTTAGTTAGCACTTCTGCCTTGTGGTTGATCTGCCAATGTCATACAAACTAAGTAAAAACAGTTTAACAACCTTATGTGTTGTGGGGTAACAGAGAAAAAAACTAATCAGATAATAGCAGACATTTAAATATTATTATTAAAAATATGTACCACAACTAAATAATAGCAAAATACTTGAAAACCTGAAAACAAGGTTGAGGTCAACTAAACAAACTAAATAAACTCACTGTAACTATATAAGACATCATGATATATATTCATTTAATGTTATTTGCAGATGTGATAACAGAGTTCTCAGTTAAATAAAAGCTCCGAATCAAATTGGCTGGTAGTTTTCGATCCTTTCCAGCAAAGCCTCAGAGTAACCAGGGGAATAGTACCTGTGGGAAAAGCAACACAACATAAATTAAAAACCCACATTTAAGGATTTACAGCTTTATAGAAGCATTTTGGCATGTTGCTGTTTATTACTCATATCAAATGTGCATGAACCTGACAATCTCCTCAGGGTAACAGCTGTTGATTGCATTAATATATTCCTGAACTGCAGAACCAGGTTCTGCTTTGATCTCTTGTACTTTCTTGAGACCGCCACTGGTGACAAACAAGCGCCGTGCCTTACTGTCATGAGGAAGAACCTTTAAATAGAACGAGAAGGAAAAAAAGCAGAGGTTCTTAATTTTTCTTGTGACTAACGAATGGAGCTCCATAAAATGTGCAGATACAAACATTATTGTCCCATTACCTTACTGAACTGACAGATGACATGTTTAAGAACGTTGCTAGGAGCCTCATAGAGAAGAGGCTCTAGAGCTGGTAGATAAGTGCACTTTTGAAGAAGGCTCTTCAAGGCCTTCTTGGCCTGTTTTGGGTACGTAGACAAAGCAAAGAAGAGACAACAGCTACCATGCACAAATTCTGCCATCTTGAATTCCATTATGAAAAATGACACACTTTATCAGCTGCGACTTCAGTGAAGCTGCTCACCTTGACCTGCAGGTCTTCTGAGCTTTTAGTGTCTAAATATAAATTTAGGAGTTTGGGAAACACGTTGGCCACAGCAACAGCTTGTGCGTGCTCAGGTGTGTGTCGTCCAATCTGGCCAAGTGCCCAAGCTGTAGCTGCCTTGATAAAGTCTTCCTGTTCCTCCTCTAGGCAAATAGCCAACTGTGGCACTCCCTACAGTAGCCGAGAGTCAAACATGAACAGTCAAAGACAGCAGAGGAGAATCAAATATAAAATAATTATGTCAAATTCAAGCTATAACAGTGTTTTCCTATAACAGTGTTCCTGTAGCTTAATTGGTAGAGCATTGCATTAGCGGTGCAAAGGTTGTGGGTTCGATTCCCAGCAAACACATACCGATAACTTTGAATAAAACCATCTGCCAAATGCATACATCTAATGTGATAGACCTTAGATACAATCACAGCCATGGCTAGATTCTCGGTGTGTGCGGCCACATAGCCCAGCATCATGATCCCTGGGAGGCGTACATTCCCCTTGGAGTCCCCGAGGTAGTCAATCACAGCCGCCACACCCCCCACATTCACTATTAGCTGGGCCAGCTGAGTAGAAAACACATGCAAAACAGGGCGACATAATGACAAGTAATTAGAAGAAAGTTTAATACAATTTTAGGCAAGTAAAAAAAACTGGGTGATGCAAGGACTATGGGGTTTCCAGTTGTCTACTTCCTGTGCTGCACTGGTGATAAATAACAGGCCCACATTCTCCATGCTTTACAGATTAGTTGATTCACACTGTGTTATTTAAACAGGGGTGTCAAAGAGCTGATAAAATGGAGATTCCAATGTTACCCGAGCATCTTGAAATCATTTGGCGGGTATGTTGTGTATGCGGTGGGTACCTCAGGGGTGTGTTTTGTGATTTCTCGAATTAGAGTGGTGACATTCTTTCGAACGTATTCATCCGGGTCCTTTAGGCAACCCAGCGCTGCAGGGAATATCTCGGCCTCCACTATCATCTCCGCTACATCCACGGAATGTTTGGCAATTTGGCTGAGAGCAGAGAAAACCTGCCTCTGTAAAGCGCAGAGGGAAGGTTTTGAAGAACAGTGGCAGAATATAGGCTTGCACACATAATGTTTATTGGTTACAATATCTCTGTGCCACCCACCTTTAATTTGGAATCAGGGTTTAGAATCATCTGTGCTAGGTAAGCAATAGCCCCTGTGTCCACCACTGCTTGAGCCAGCTCAGGAGAGTGCTTGGCTATGTCGCTCAAAGAAGAGGCTGCAACCCTCTTTAGAGCGATTTCAGGCTCCTGGATGCATAAGACAAGTAGAGGAACGACTCCAGCATCTACTACTGCCTGAGCCAGCTCTATTAACACACAGTCAGATGGTTTTATTAAACTAATTGGGAGAAAAAACAAAACAAAAAAAGAAAAAACCTTTTTTAGGTCAACTCACGTGCATTATGTCTGGCAATGTAACCCAGTGCCCAGGCAGCAGCCTCTTTGACCCCAGGGTCAAACTCCTCCAGGGAGATGACAAGGGCATCCAGTGCTCCACAGTCCACTACGGCCTGAGCTAGCTCAGGGGAGTGTTTAGCAACAGCCCGAAGAACAAACGCAGCAGCTTTCTTATAGAAACGCTGTGTTTCTCCAATCCCAGAATTCCAGAGGAGAAAAGCAAAAGATAATTTACATTACATTTATGTGAAGGGAACCAGTGCTTTGCACTGCTAACGCAAAGCACTACCAACTGAGCTCCCCAGCCACAGGAACTCACTTAATTAAACACTCTAAAATCCTTTAACTCTAAAATCCTTTAGAAATCACCAGCAAAACTGCCATTCATGAATCATAAGTCTGTATATCACATGCTAAATCATTTAATCAGGACAAAAAACCTTTTTTGAAACGTGCTTTACAGGCCACTCTAAGAGCATGACAGTAATCTACTCATACTACAACTTTACTGAGTGATGGGACAAAGTATTTTTCAAAATAAACAGCTTTCTACAGTTTTTGCTTTGTTAAGTTGAATGTATTCAGGCAGATAAATTCAGAACTCAGACCAAAACTTAGTCATCTAGATATAAAAAAGAAAGAAATAATGTAGATAAACATATTTCTTTTACTTTACAATTATTATAAAGCATTTAGAATGGAGCACAAAAATATAATACATTTTATCTTGCTGGGCTAACAGTGTTAATAATTTAATTTAATAGTTTTAAATGTAATTTAGGTATGAAGGTTTGACCCCTTTCATTGAAATGAAAGTTAAGAGATTCTTACGTTTTGCTCAGCCAGAGAGTACACAAGCTGAGGAAGAATTTCTCCCTTTACTACAGCCTCAGCCAGGTCATCGTTATAGTTGGCAAGCCTTCCAAGAGCCAAAGCTGCTGTCTGCTGAACAGTTGGGACCGCATCCAAAAGTAGAGGCCTCAAAAGGGACATTACACCTAAACCAAAGAGAGCGAGAACATTTGTGCAGGGGAGAGAACTGGAGTGGAAAGACACTTCAGAGCAGATCAGATATACTTGATTAAAATTCCCTAAATAATAAAATAAAAATATTTAAATGACAAGTTAATCAAAGATGCAGAGGAGAACAAGGAAGCTGTAAAAATCCTTTTTCTGTAATTTTAGATAAATTGCTTATATTTGTTTTATAAGACATTATATCTAGAAATATTCATGTGCAAAATAGGTTTCTCTTTCTCAAAGTGAAACTGATATAGATGTTTATTTATAAATAAACACTGGCCGATCTGTGTTAAGTGTTTTTATAAATACAATACTTCCTTTTTAAATTGTACATTGTACCTTGAGTTTAGTTGAGTTTTAAACTTTAGGCGTTTAAACTCTATTGGATGAAACTGTTAATGTAAAAAAAAATGTCTTTTTACCATCTCTTATATATTACGCAGTCACATTATGTGTCTTAATTATTATATATGGCCTGTACATAACCACATAAATAACAGCATAATACCCTAGGAATGTTTCCATTATTCATAAGTCTAACTTCATATTTTTTTAACTTTTTTTACAAAATAACTCACCAGCATTTTGAAGTGTTTCAATATTTTGTGGTCTTGTTGCCAGATCTGCTACTGTTTGCACAAACTGTGTTCTTGCTTTCTGATACTGTTCAAACACTGGGAAAACATTATCCCATTAATACACATTGTGAACTTTAATAAACTATTATGAATGATTTATATCACCATAAAGCAGAACGGACTTACCTTGCAAAACCTGCCTCTGACTCATACTTATAACAAACTTGAACAAAAACACAAAAAAACTATTTGAGTAGTTTTAGGCGCACCATTAGGCGTTTGTTGTGACTTTGGTGTAAAGGAGGCGTCAAACTGTTGTCCTGGCAACAAACCGGACGTGATAATCACAGCGTTCTTGTGCTGTGCTCGCAGAACTGGTTGTTCTACTGTGGGGCTGCAGTGAAACAAGCATTTCTGCTCAGATTGTCATTGTTAATGCGAAACCCAGTTGATATCCAGACAGAATTCGGGTTAATAATCCCAAATTGTCTTGGGTTATTAAATGGGATGCAAGAACGCTCGCTGAATGTGGGATATCGGAAAGTAGCAGCTGCTGGAGCGAACAGCTGTGCATCCCATAGTTCCTACATGGTTACCGTAGAGACGGCAGACACAGCAGTGGAGCGATTTAGAAATTAATAGCCGTCACATTTTCTCATCTTTTATAGTGATATTTGTGTTTAGTAAAGACACGAGGGCTTGCAAGTGTATACAGACAAATGTCAGCTTTTTATATGTAATATAATGCATAATGCAAACTTTCAGTTTGTGTTTACTTAAAACAGTTGTGGCTCTGATTTACTTTTTAAATTATTAAAAAAAAAAAGATTTTCATACTTTAAACTCCAATGATTCAGATATTTTCCGACATCGAAACATCAATTCTAGGATGTATTTATTCTGGTCGTCTGGGCTGTTTGTCTGCGCTCCTAGTCGCTGTCTATTCATTTTAATAACTACTTAACAAATGTCCAACATTTTTACAAACGCTGGAACATTTGAGTACTTGTCTACGACAGTTTTGTTGTTTTTTACTATTGGTATTTAACACTGTAAAATGTTTTTTCCACAGCTTGTAATGTAGGCTGTTAAATGTAATGTTACTGGACATTTTTTATATTGGTTATGTACTATGATCGTTAAAAACTGGTCTTCGCGGGCCTTCACATTATAACTTATAGTTTAGCAGTTCATGTCAACTACAATGTAATTTCTGATGAAGTTATATGTTCTTACAAGAGAAAGACTGTCAGATTCATGGCCAATCCTTGCAAGGCAATGCGCATCGATCTTGCCTGCATGTTTGCAAAACTTGAAAATGTTTGCAAAATTGATCTTTTAATTTTGTACAGAATTAGAGATAAGTCAGAAAGTAAATGTAAAAGTCAGAAAGTAAATGTAACATTGTTATTAAACTAGCCTGAATTCTACAGTCACTATCATTTCCAAAAGATCTGCTTCGAGTATCTAACTTTATAACAATTTTGTGTCTTTAGTCCAAATTTAATATTATAGGCTACTATTGTCTAAAATAATTCTTTACTTATTAAAAATGGCAGAATCATGTTATTCCTGTTACTAAAACATAATTTATTTCGCATTTATTCATACCATGTCCAAGTGACACAAATTAATACCTGCTGGGGAAACTGCCCTATGCTGTAAGATTTCTTTGTCAAACTGACTTCCCTAATTTTCAAACACACCTAATTTTCCTTAAAAACAGATTCAATACATATTAACTAAACCTCAGTTTGACCACATATTAATATTCTGCTAAGGGCTACTTTTTACGTCGGTAACAATGTTTTCTCTCTGACACATTTTCCTGTTTCTAAAGACCAACGGGCTGTTCTATAGCCAGTAAGATTAAAGATTCTATAAGATTAAAGGTTATAAGATTCTGAAGGCTGTACGATTTTTATTATTAAGAATATTCGACTTCTGCACGGATGTTGATCATAAACGTTTCAGCAACTCATCCAAGGTTTCTCCCATTGATGGGTATTTGTACAGAATAGTTAAGACAATGGTTTGGTAAATTAAGATGACAAACAAGCCTTAATTCGGTTGTAGCAACTACATCACAATATCTACCTTGCAACAGACTACATCTAACATATTATAACATGGACATGGTCACAGGTTGACCGGATGAGCTCCACTCAGATAAGGACTAACTGGTCTGTGTTAGAAGTGTTAGAACTAGTTTAGATACAAACTCCAGAAATTAAATAAAGTCTGAAAATGTTCATGACTTGTTTAATCATTATGCTAAAGCTTTAATTCTTTTAGACACAGTGTTTCAAATTTTTCTCTACTTTGCTTTTGGTGCACGACACGAATTGAAGCTGTGCTATAGGTTTCTAGTTTTCAGTAACACATCGACCACCGCTTATATACCTCCGTAATCATCTATTTCTTTAAATGATATAGATCCATCTGTTTCTTCCCCATCAAAATTGGATGTTTTGTCATATGTCTAAATAAAACCACATAATATTGCGTACTTTGTTGTTTTAATCAACGATTTTATTTCTTAATCTGCACTGTTGACTGAGAGGTATAGGCTACATTGAAACAAGATACAATTGCCACTTTAAACGTTTGCATTTTAATGCTATATGAACATTTTAAACAATTCAACTGAATTAAAAAATGCAATTGTTAAACCATTAAACCATTTCGAGAACAAATACGTAACACAGCGATTCAAGGAAACGTTTAACATCTTTTTTTACGTTTTGACTAACTTTTCCAAAATTGCAGCAGTTAGCAAACAAACAGGCAATGAGAAAGTGTAAAACGTTTTATTTAGATGTATATACTGTGCAACAGTCACAATACAATAGCCGTCAATAGTCTACAATCGACCAATAAGACAAATGAACACTGAAGACATCACAATGTTACCCAGAATGAGAAGTGGGGCGTTGAACCTGTGGCTGTTTTGTCTTCTTTGGACAAATTCGTGTATGTAATAGTCTGAACAGCAATATTAAAGCTTTATGTGCATGCTATACCGGCCTGGAACATGACCTCCAGACAAACTGTTAATTGACCCAAACCTACAGATTGGAGTGAATGTAACTTAACTGCTAAAACTAAAGTTTTCCGAAAACTTCGAATAATAAAAATCACTGCGCCGACAAGAACCTAAAATTAGTTTTCTTTCTCCCAGAACACACAGGCCTAAAACATTTCGGTTTTTTTGTCCTTTGAATGTGTACATATATTTTTTTCTTTGATACAATCTTAAAAGCCAGTTCAGTATACCAGGAATGTTTAGCAACTACCCCAGAAAGAAACTAAAATCAATCTGTTTTTATGTTTTAAAGAACATTGTAATACACACGTAAAATACAAGCAACATATAACGTATCCATTCGATTAGGAAATGTCGGCCTAAAGTAAAAATATATAAAAATTCAGTCATTTCAGCATACCAGAACCGTTCCTACATGCTCAACTTTCGCTCAACTTTCCAACCACATAGGCCTGCATGGTTTTCACAATCTTACAAAATCCAGCAATGCATCGAAAGAAGTGCGTCACTTTCACTACGTTAAAGTTACATGTTTAATATAGTGATTATTATGACAAAAAATAACCTAAATGACACTACGTTGGCATGGAAATAGCTGGATTATATCTGGCGTTGGCTTCAATATGTAGTCCCTTATCATCCCGACGACGTAGAAGATCCGTTTAGCGCTGTCTTTCGCACTTTGTTACCAAAGCTGAACTGTCGGTTCGCACTTGTCATCGTGGATCCGTTAACAGGACTGGAAATATGACTGAAACGAGCTTGGGAAGGCTGCACCAGTGTGCTTGGACTAGGCAGAGGGGAAGAGGTGGACGGGACTCCAGCGGGACTGCTGGCCTTATCGCTGGCAGAGTCGCTTTCTGAGCGGTTTGTGCTGTTCACGCCATCTTGCGGGTGAGTGATCTTCATTTTTTTACAGCTGGGCCGCACTCGGTATTTCAAAGGCAGTGGTCCATTCTACGTTGTGTGCAAGAATAACAGAGGGAATCGTTTAAACGCTGGTTGCTTAAAAACAATTTATAATCCAAGAAAGTAACTAATCTAAGGTTTTTTTAGACCTTTTTATCAGTATAAAGAAGTAATCGTTTGAGTGTTTACCCTTCTCCACGTGTAGATGTAGGCAATGTCCATTAAAGTGTAATAATCTTTCAATGGCTCATCCTCATACATGACTTCAACCTATTAGAACAAAGAACGATATTAAACAGATGCATCACACTGTCATGCAATGTCACACTGCCATGCAAGATAAAACACACACACGACAAGCTGAGTGTTACTAAGCGTTTAAAAAAAGGGTCCAGAAACTGTCCCATCAGCAAATAAACTACAACCACAATCTCACAGATGAGATTACCTGAAAGGTAGGAGGTATATCCATTTTACTTCTCAAAAATTTTCTCAAATGCATTACAGTCATGGCAGCTGGGCACTGCAGGTATCTTTTATTATTAACCTGTGCGGGGAAAATAAATGAATAAATAATGCATAATTCAGATAAGCTTGAACATTAATGCTAACAGTTTTTTTTCTCCATTATCACATAAAAAACTTTCAACAAACAATCCTGTAACAAAAAATATTTTAATATTAACTATTAATTACCTCTTCTTTTTGTCCCTCATCGGTGCACCCTGACTGTTGTGCTCTAAACAGGAAGTACAATAGTTATATAATAAGTACAACAAATGTTCATGTGTCAATACAGTACATCATACATAGCAGAATGTGTCACTTGAATTAATGTGCAAAGCATTTTCTTTCACAACAGGTTTCAGCTGCATGCAAGAATATATTGACAATATAAATTAGTTAAACATATAAATTAGTCACATACCTTTGATCAAAGAACTCAATTGACAGACTTATAATTTCATCATCTGTGATGATTCTCTTATCTTCATCAGCAACTTCCCCTCGATCTTCATTAGATCCATTTGCAGCTTTGTATAAAACATAAAACTAATTATAAACTGTAATTATAAATAATTATAAACTGAACATTTTGATGGAAGAACTGAACTAATTATTAAAGTATTTTTTTAAAACACTCACCATCAACTGAAGGGTGTTTGGCATAAAAATCTCTCCTACGCTTCATCTCATCTGCACAGAAAAGACATTTGGACATCTGTGTACTTTTGTAAATAATTACAAACATGTTTCTTTTTCAATGTTTGACATACTTTTGAAAAGACCAGGGACCAACTTGTATACAATATCCTGTAGAGTTTTGTCAGATCTGTAAAACAGCAGCACATTTTTTGGGTGCTTGTTAGGTTCAATTTAAATCATCATGTTTTGACCAACTCAAATGTGTTATTTTTTAATTCACATAAAAACAGACATGCAGGATAAACACAATGTGCAACAGTTACGCCCTTTTATAAAACAAATTGTAAAAAAAGAAACAGTTATTTAAAGGTTACCTAATATTAAGAAGTGGCTTTGTTTTGTGGACCTGCACATCACATATGGGACAGTATTTACTGGTTTCCAGGTAGCGGACAATGCACATTTTACAAACTGGGGATAAAATAAATGTCACAAGATAAGACACATGACCAATATATGTTGCATGATATGCAATTTTAATACAGAATCACTTAAAGCAGTACAGTTAACCTAATATACTCACAAGAGTGCAAGCATTCGATGATTGTGGTTGCATCTATGAAATATCCACCACATAAGACACACATCAAATGGGGATTAAGCTCTGTAATTTTGATCCTGGTTGTACGATGCATCGTCATGAGATGGAAAAGACCCTACAGGAGCATTAAGATAGAATAAACAAATGTTTACAATTACAATCTGCCAGAGGGATTACAATAATGACTTTAAACATCTCAGATCACCTACAAAGACCTAATAAGTAAAGCATATGATGGGCTGTGGGGGTGCTAAACCCCAAAAACAACTACTTTTTGGCCTATCACTTGAATGCAAGTCCTGGGACTTGTGCGGAACCACACAACTGCTTTACTGAGAATTTATTTTGCTCTGTACAATGCATTCGATTATGAAATGCATAATTCCGTCATAAGGTAAATGCACTTGCCGAAAGTGACCCGACTTACAGTTTCTATAGCAACTCTAGCCGCGTTACGTGGCAACGCACTGAGCGCTGAATGTGAACATTTAAGCTGTATCATATTTTGAATACAGGGAAATTTACATTGAAAACTGAAATTATCGCCCATTACAGATTTAAACTGTGACTGTTGTGTGACGTTTACACTCAAATGACAAATTAGAGCCTGTCATATGATCTCGTTTAAAAAAAACTGAATGAATTCAGGATGTAATAAAATACATTTATTTTAAACCAGACCACAGACAGAACAACCAGTTCTCGTCCATTGCCAATAAATGCTACACTTGCACTAAACTGATACTCGTTTGACATCATATCTGTCGTCATGCGTTGCTATGAAATAAACAGTTTATTTCCCATGAAACATATATTATAATGTCGGGAGATTCACAGGGAGACAACGACAATTGTATTGGCGTTGAGACCTTACATTAAAGCGATGAAGGGTAAACAAAAGCTTCCCTGGTCGATATACTTACTAAAATACATTATTACTGACAGTAAGGTTATAAAATAGGCTTTTAAAAGTATTTCGCTTGCTCGCTGTCTAAAATAATCTTTCGTAAAAGGAAGGTGTCATCCTGCCATGACAGAAATAAATTAAGCCATCTGACTGTACTCATAAGAGACACTGATAAGAGACACTGTTAAGCACCTGGCACAGCATTTCTGATGTTATTAGAAGTCTGTATCTTTTGTCAGGTTATTGCATATTACATTTACATGTTTCATCATAGATGAGACCTATAAAACAACTTTCAAAAAACATCCCAAAGCAAAAACATTAGCCTTTGCTTATCAAAATAAAACATTCCGTAAAGCAGTTCATGATCTAATATTTGTTTACCAAGACATTTACTAGTAAAAAGAAACCCATCGCAGTTTTTGTTTTGCTCACTATAAAAATGTTGTCTAACTGCGTGTGACGAAATGTTATGTAAGCCTTGGTGCTCAACAGTTATATATGCGTTTAAGCTGATATATAAAAATGACACTCTGACAGGACAAAAATAGACGACTGATATTATAATGCTAATGCTTTAAATACTTGCTTCTGCATACAATAAATAAATACATGACAAAAGGGCCCCTACTTGAATTCGTCAATTAAACAGCAATACCAAAGCCACGTGATCAAATGCAACATTTAATGACAGAATGAACCTGTCAGTCCTGCATTGTGTTTTAATTCATTTAGGTTACAGACACCTCAACAATGCTAACAGACAGGGTCAAAGTCATCATTCCGTAACGCGTCACTTTCAGCGAAGTGGTGGGAAAGGCTGCAGTTTCCAAACATAACGTTAAGCCGCTAGCGATTAACTTTAATTATGAAACAATTATGAAAACAATTTATAGGCTATGTTTAATATTAAAACATATGAGTTTGCGTGTCGTGTGACGGCACAGTCAGGTTTCCACGCAGGACATCTAAATAAGCTATAAATACTTAGAGCTTATTAGGTTTTTTGTATGTTTTTACTGAAAAGTAATGCGGTTGTCAAACAAACTACCGTTGAGTCCATATAAAGTTCTCCAGAGCAGCATTCTTCATGCCATCTATAAATGACAGAAACTACTAAAGACACTAGAAATAAGTTTATTTAATAGCTGAGATTATACACTTCTGATTGGTTTATCACCAACACGTCGGCCGTGGAGCGATTATCTGTTGTCGGCTTTCGAAAGCTTTGCCCTGTACCTCCGACAAAATGACCAGGTTACCGTGTAAACTTAAGTTAAGAAAACACACAAATAAATACCATTCAGCTTAACAATGACTTCATCGTGTCATGAACACCGTACGGATCGCATATCTATAAAATTATATCAATGCTTAATAAGACAACAAACAGAAAATCCTTTTGAAACCAGTCTCACACAAACAGTCGACCCGTCTGGTCTGCGACTTTGCGCACAAACCAGGATTCACTAATAACTAAAAAAATTAACTTAAGCAGATAGAATAAGTAAAGAGATGACGCCAATAACTGAATATCTCACAAGTAAATACGAATGGCTTGAGCGTGTATAACAAATATTACTACGAAAAAATAACTAAAATCTACAAGCACGCGGAGAGGCAGAGACAATGTTGCGTGCGCGAGCCTGTCAGTTCCCGCATCCACACTAACGCGTCTCCATTTTACGCTCGCAAAACGCAGATGCGTTCAACACACCGACTCTGAAATTGGGCATTTGTAAGGGAGGATATAGAAGAACACGTACCTTACAGCGCTGGGGCGGACGACCGATCTAGAAGGCGGTTAGACAATGAAAGTTAGAAGTCGATCAGTAGAAAATGAATACGAGCCAAGCGGCCATCTTGAAAAGGGCTGCAGACGCTGTCAATTGCAATAAGAGAGCGGCGGAGCGGGGCGCATTTCAATAATAAAAAAGGAAAAGGGTCCGATTCTCGATCCGTGTTCCGCGTCTGGTCGCCGATTTGTAAGATATTTCGTATTTTGCCCTCCAGCTGGTAAAATGACCTGGTTTGAACGCGTTTTCTCTGCGCTAGCTCCTTCACTCGTCTCTTTGAAAAATGCTGCACCGATGGTTCAGTGGAAACTGACACCGTCCCCAAAATGGCTTGTGGTTCGACCGCCCCGTGCGTCACGTGATCTAATTCCTTAAGGGTGGCCTGGGAATATGTGTCGGTGTATTAAGCCCCGCTCACGTTTTGCACATAACAAAGAAAAGCATTTCAAAGTGTGTTTGACCGTGGTCCCCAGAGTCGGTCAGTACACCAGAGTCGGTCAGTTTAGAGCCGTGTACTTTGGCCTGTAAAGTGACCTATGTCTGTCAGCTGCTTTTAAACAGTGGGATTCATTCTTAATATATTAACTTACTATAAAACCCAATTGATCTCGATCACAGTTAAAGAAATAACGAGGAGACGTCGAGGAAACGATTCATATATTAGACAATCACATGCTCAGATGTGGCACAGCAGATGCGCTTGTGAATGAATTCATGTTGGGTGGTGAATGTGATGCCGAGGGCAGCACAACGTAGAAATCTACTCACGTTTCCTTCAGATCCAGGAGACCCTCGAAAACACGCACGTTTCTATGTTTAAAACGTAGCGTTTCCTTCTATATATACGACTCAATAATACCGACCATACAGCAACAACATGATCACAATAAGAATGACATTTATTTGCGATTAAAGGTGCGCTGACTTTTATTAACATGTTAATTTAAACTGCTGCAGAAATAGATGGTTCGAGTAATAGGATCCAGTGGTTCTGGCATTATTGTTGGATAGTTGGTCTGCTATAAAATTACCAATTGTCAGTGATGCAAAGACTGCTGAGCTCTGTAACATAACTACACAAAGACATGTTTGCTTTTATAAAAGAGGTTTGTTTTATTGTGAATCCTGTGAAGAAAGTCAACGTCGACAAGCAACTAATATATAAAGACTGGCGAGTAACAGCGTCCGGTAAAGATAATTTTCTTCGGCAATTCCCGAATGCTGGAATCAAGACTGGGTTGCCCTCTCGAGACTTTTCGCTGCGTCCTTCATTTTCCCAACCAGATCCTGAGCACAGTTCAAACAATCCAGTTCATTTGACATTAAAGACGACATGTATTTCACAATTATACCATATCAATTTTCAGCACGAAACACTGTATATAAAACAAACACTATTGCCCAAAGGTGCCGCATACTTTCCATCAGTTATGTAAACTTCACAAGCTCTTGGTAGGCTACAGATAAATATAAAGTTGAGGTAGGAGGTGGATTAACACTCTCAAAATAAATTATTAACCTACATTTGACCCTAAATAACAATTATATAAACATACATACACGTGATGAATTCAATATTGAAAATGCTTCTTTATTGCATGTAGCATACAAAACTTTGCGTAGACTACTTGACTAGCCTGATGCAGATCCATATCCATTTATTTCGTTAGCTACTGTTATAATTAAACGTCATATCCTGTGGAATCCTTTTAGCTTTCATTTCTCTAAAACTTGTCGGTCGATCCAAAAACTGCGTTATTTGTTCAAGTGATGTGACCGTGATGGAGTGTAAGAGAATTTTATGACTTGATCTTTCGGACGATTCACCTTTGCGTCACCCCTACGACAAACACAGGCATCTGTGTGACTAAGATCATAAAATTGTCGAGGAGGCTTTTCCAGAGGCAGAACTCAAACACTGAGATCTTAGGAAAGTTTCAGGTATAACATATAGTGCAATAATTAGGGTTTATCATTTAACTCTCAAAATACATTTATTATGCGTCCCAACAGCGCAAACGCTTGCTTGGACCACACAAGACTAAAATGAGGAGGGCCTTAAGAATGCATCACTGTATACTTATATAGTTGCTTCTATGCATGGTAGAAAGCTCTTAATTATACTGCATATTAATTAAATAATAAAGCATGTACTTTATGCAGGCCTTTCCGGAAAACTTAACGGAGATAGTCTGGAGTAAATGATGTCCTGCAAGTTTTAGTTAATCTTTTAACTTGTCTTTAATTATTAATCGCTTATCTGCGGATAAGGCAAACAGATGATCGTGCAATTCTCACAGCGTTTAAAATAAATACCTGAAGTCGCTCCATGGTGCAACTAAAATTTATTTCAGAAGAGGTGCCATCCCTCTGCAGAAGTTAAGAGTTTTGTTAAAGGAAATAAAGAGAACTACATTATGCATATGGTATTTCAAAGAATGTCATACCTCTGTGTTCAAGGAAATCAGGTAAGATGGCTGATTGACTTTATGTACATGACTGTTCTGTCAACAGAAACGAAGATTGTGAGAAATGTATAGTATAAATAAAGCTAGTTAACTTAAAAAAACAACGTACCTTTATACAATCAAGGCGCCATGAAACACCAGTTACATGGGCAGGACATCTGTCAATGCTGAGAGAAAACACAGAAATTATAAAATTTTATTAAATAAAATTATTAAGCCATTAGTTAATCGCTAGGCGAATTACATCGCAGTTTCAATCTTGTATGATTCATAACACTCCGTACTAAAAATACAACACTGTGAAAACGTTGTGACACACATAAGTTATGCATAAGTAAATATGCATGATCAATAACGGATAAAGACATTTAATAACAATTGATGTATATAATAAAATGTTTTACCTTGACAACAGAGATTCCAAACTTCTTTTGTTTTTCTAAAAGAAAGACGCACTCAATTCAACTCAATGTAAGACTTTAATGGCATTCTGAGGTTAGGGCATCACCTGGTAAGCGGTATAAAATAAGTCCACTTTTTCATTAAGTCCACTTTTTCATCATTTTCATTGAACCTGACATCTTCAAGGCACGAGCTGTATAAGAGCAGAAGGAAGTTTCAGAATGCATATGCAAAATACTGAACAATATTAGATTAAGAACTATTGTCATCATAAGACTCGTTATGGTTAGGTAACTAATTATATTACCTATTATGTTGATTTATCTGCATTTTGTTTAACTCCTTCCAGAATGAAGGTCGTTGACGCAGTGTGGCATTGTTTCAGGGTTGTCTGGTCGATGTGCTTTAATTCTGGGTGACCTGCGACAGATCAAAAATTGTGTGTGAGTGTGTGTGTGTGTGTGTGTGAGAGAGAGAGAGAGAGAGAGAGAGAGAGAGAGATGCAGAGAGAGGCAGAAAAGATGCATAGCGGATAACTAGCGCTATCCAAGCTAACTCAATTTTTTATGTTTACATGCATGATATGCACTGCACGCGCGCCTTTGTTTTACGATAACCATGTAAATGTTTGTGATTTCTTATATATTCGCTCTGTTTTAGGGGAAAATGCTCTAATGTTGGTCAGCTACATGCGCGATAGCATAGCCTAAGTGGCTAAATAGAGGATGCATTTATATGCGCTATTCTGTTCGCGTAGTATGCACGCCACTTAGTATTGATGCCGTTAATAGGCAACCCTCAATACCTTTAACATCAAATCTGACGAGCCTGCGGCGAAAATGACACCGGCTACAGACTCAGTATAGCCCGTCCGACTTCCTTCACGCGTGGAAAGCACCGGAAGTAATGTAGCACAAAGAAAAAACAGCCATCTTACCTAGAACTGTCTCGCTTCCAGATGAGACCAGACTGTAGAAGGCGACGTCGGTGAATGTCGCAAATGATTTAAGGTCAAACAGATTTACATCGGCCAGGGTTTGAAGCCCCTTCGTCACTGATTCCGACATCTCCATTTTGAATAGAAACCTCAGTCACATGAGCGCGTCAGCTGATCTCAGGGCTTGCAGTCCGCTTGCAGAGACACAGCAGCCTAATAACATCTTTTCTTTATATATTTATTCGCTGTTGTTCTGTACATTATGTTATCGTCACTGAATAAAATCAGTGAAAATACTCGCTTACTCGTAAATTGTTCTTTACAAATTATAACTGGTGACAATTGCATCATATTGCACTACAGCGTCTGTTTGTTTTAGATGCAGAAATAACAGCGCGGTTACTATAATTGAATTATTCTAAATGACTGAATAGCAGTTCTGCTTGCGGTACCAAAATCTTATTCATTGGGCTTTCGGTCACCTTATAATATTTTAAATGTAATAAAGTAGTCGCTTTGGGTAAAAGCGTCCGCTAAATGAATATATTCTATATTGTCCATTTTGACAATTCATGCTCAGTTTGACTTCATGATAAGAGAGGACAAACTCACTGCGATTAATGTATGCCTAGCCATATATTGACACTGTTCTGTTTTATTATTAAACTATTTTAATCTCTTTTGTTTTTGTTAACCAGTATCCCAAATTCATAATTTCAACAATACGAAATGTCCAAACGATACATCTATACAGTTAAAATGCCTGTAAAACGTTCTTGGCGAAATTTTAGATTTTTTTGTGTAAAACTTTGTCAGACGCAGGCTGTAAAATTGCAAATGATTATAAAATGCATGATTTAGATGGTTAGATATTTTATCTTTAAACCTAGGACAGGGTGAGACAAATACAAATAAGATTATATTTATTATTATTTAAAAAATAAATACATATATTTCAATAATAATAAAATAATTTGTTTGTCTTCTTTTATCCAACGAATTTATGAAATAGATAAATATAAACTGTGGTAAGTGCGCTAAAATGTTTTAAATTTAAATATAATAATAAATTAGTCTCTTTATTCATTTTTAAAGGGGAATTAAAGGCATGATTTTATGAACTGAGAGAGAACATAGATCCAATTTCAGATTAAGTCGACACGAAATTGTCTGTAGAAAGTATGACCTACAAATACAGTTGCACGTGTATAAGAGCGCTGAGATAATTAAGATATTTAATAAAATATGTTTTTCTTGCGTGGAGTTATATTTGGTTTTCGATGTTGTTGTTCCGCTTTCTCCCACATCATTTCTAATTATTTGTTTATTCGTTCATTACTTAATTCATTCGTTAATCTATTCGTTTTTTATTGTTAAATTACCCCCTTTATTTACATTTATCTCCGGGTGCACCAACTCGTTTAACACAAAAATGAAACATCTATTCACAATATTGACATTATTAATATTACACATTTGATTTGAAAAACATGTTTCATTTTAATGCATGTTTGGGCAATTGTGGAAAAAACTGCAGTACAACTGGTGAAACTGACATAAATGTATACATTTGGGCGCTCAACTTATAGGTTAGGTACGTTAAGTACTTACAGGTTGGGTTTGGTTAAGTTACGAACCTTACAAAGTTTTGATTTTAATTTAAACAATAAGAAAAACACGAAAAGCCTCGGTTTTATGATACTTAGGGGTTTTTATTTGGGTTACCAACCCTACGTCAAATGGTATAGGCTATAGAATATGCATGATGACCCATAGTTACCAGTTTGTTTAGTTAAAGAAGCACACCAAATGTGAAGAAGAAAAAGAAAACAGTCTTATTCACGTCACCTCTCCGATTGATGACATTTCATACAAAAGGGTCATTATAATCAGTATCGAGTGTATCTGTCGACCTTGTCATGTACAAGTTACGCCAGCAGTTTGCATTCGCTGTAATGGAATAATGCACTAGATGCAAAAGACCTGATGGTGTGTTGTTAGAAAAAACTGATAAAGTGAATTAACACCATGATAGACAACTAGTTTTGCTGAGGGATCATATTTTCAGTCGAACCCTCAGAAAGAACATCCGCCATCTTGGGTAATGCACGAAACAAGGGGATGTTCAACAAAATGGATGTGACGTGACTTACCAGGTTTCTTATTAAAATAAAAATCAAGAACAAACAACGATCAGTTAACTGAAGAGGCTCTACATGGTCCAGCAGCAAATGTTAACTAGAAAGTGCTCGCTAGAGGAAAAAAAATGTTGAAATTAACCTTTTGCTCAGCTGGAGGTTTTTATTAGGGGGAGGAGATGTTTAATAGCCATTAGCCTATTGTCATGGTCTGTTTTGTTAAAATAACAATTTTATTACTACTAATTATCTTCACTGCATATTGCCACAGTCCTAAAAGACAACAAAAGAGCCTATAAAAACAACCAATCAGCAATGGAAGATTTACCAACCGTCATACGTCATACCGTTACATATTTTCACGTTATAATCGTTATATATTTTACGAAAAAAAATCTGGTCATAACGAAAAACAACTAGTGATAATATGGTGAAAACTAGTGATAATAAAAAAATGAAAATCTAATAAAGAAAAAAGTGCTCACCAATTCTTTCTTTCTTTAGTTTTAATTTCTTTTTTGCTTTCTTTTTTCTTTCTTTCTTTTTTGCTTTCTTTTTCTTTCTATAAATTGTTAATAGCAGTTTAATTAAGTTAATAGCGCTGCTCTCCTGTTGAATTTAAGCTGTCAAGTATTTTATCAAGAAGAAAGAAAAGTAACATTCATTTAATATTCTAATATTCTATGAGAAATATTCTAACATTGAAATGCGAAGTATTTACACCATCGTGAAATAACCTTTACAAAGCCCATATTGGTAAAACAATGACAAAGTCTGGCGTTATGTTATGTATCTATCCTTCCAGCCAACGTATATTAATAATTTTTAAAATAATTATTTGTTATTTCACTTTTACAGTTTATTTAAACGAAGGCTTGCGACATAAAATTAACATTTATATTGCATGTTAATTAATATGTGTTAGCAATAAGGACAAGGATATCTTTATTCTATTATACTTTTTACTTTTATATACATTATTAAGTGATACATTATTTTAAAAAAGTTACGTAACGTGACTTAAATACTTATAGAATACTTACTAATTTTTTATGTCTTGCCTTTTAGCATCTATAAGAGAAAATTAGAGATATACAGGGAAATTAGTTTTTCATTCAGGATAAATATTATGTAAGTATATTACCCATAAAAACAACAAAAAAAGCAGAAAGAAAAATTACTGTAAAAATGATTTTAAAAATATAGACAACACAGTTTTTCAAAAACGTTACTGCCATAATTAAGGCAAAAAATGAATTAATATTTTCCCACCCAAATAGTTCATTATATATAGATATTATATGAAACTGCACATAAGACATAAAACGCTAAATGGTATCAAATGGATTGTTGTTGTGTTTTAAAACGTTTTAACTGTTTTTGACAATCTCATATTTGTTTTGATCTTGTGATAATATAAGCAACAAATCAGCCGATTAAACGTTTAGTTCGTTTAACTCTGGCCTAATCCTACATTTCGTTCCTTGAACCTTCAAAGACACATCGGACATATAGGCCTTTAATAAAAACGTTCACTTACTTATTTTCGGCTAATGTATGATTTACATGCTCGACTTTTCCCAGTGGTGTTTATAATCTTGGTAAGACTTTACAATAAGGTTCCATCCATTAACTCCATTAACAGCATTAGCTAGCAAGAACTAACAATTAAAAATTACAGCATTTATTAATCTTTGTTAATGTTAATAATAATGCAATTGTTTATTGATAGTTTATTTTAATTCATAGTTTATTGTAACTATTGTAAGTCATAAAATTATAGTTATGCTTAAATTAACATGAACTAATAAATGTTGAAGCATGTAAGTATTATTTATTGTAAGTTCATGATAACTAGGGTAGATAGCTTATGATAACAAATGGAACCTTATCGTAAACAAAATAATCATTTTGCCTTTCGTTGAGAAAGTTACGTCTCGGCTGTTTACTAACTACGTATTGTTTCATTAACTTGTGGATGTATGTGAATGTATCTTATGGTCGAAGGGAATTCACTTGTGCACTAATGACTTAAAATGCACTAATGCACTTAAAAGTGCACGACTGTATGTAGGTCTAAGACGAGCACATCTTGTACCGTAACACCTCAATTATGTTTAGTCTCAGCCCACAATAATCCCATTTGTTTTTGGCAAGGGGTTTTAAGTGAGCTCGTGGGGTCCTACTTGCAACGACGGAGCGTGTAATAAAATACACATTTGCCCACTTCCCACCGATACCAGTAATGACTTTGCTCCCTTCATTTTACAAGCCGCTTTGTTGCTTCATTCTGTGAACTGTGGGCAGTTTATTAGTGATGTGTGGGAAATCCTAAGGGTTTCGTGCC
The DNA here is from genome assembly GCA_036877625.1 of Ambastaia sidthimunki. Classification (NCBI taxonomy): domain Eukaryota; kingdom Metazoa; phylum Chordata; class Actinopteri; order Cypriniformes; family Botiidae; genus Ambastaia; species Ambastaia sidthimunki. The sequence continues at coordinate 57,435 of JAZGTK010000118.1, read as the reverse complement.
AACCCCATTGCTCGATCTCGCCCAGGGAGGGCACAGAGCCAAAAGTTAGTGTTGTGAGTCTCTCCGCCCCTCCCGTCTGGTCCTCCAGCTGATTTGTTAACGAGAAAACATCTAAAAAAACTGGGCCTGGGTGAGACCTGTGGCTTTATATCTCGGTATTTAGTCGATGTCACGTTGTCAATCCAGAACTCCAAATGTCCAGCTCAATGTTGCTTGTAAAAACCTCATTATAACAAAATAGTGGTTCGGATTAGCTATTAGATATAAATGACCGAATGCACGTTACCTTTAGAGAATGACTTTTAATTGCACGAGAGACATGAAAATATGATCCGACATGGATGTGTAAGTACGTCGCTCTGGGTTGTGGGTCTTTGTGCGTCTGGATGTGGTTTAAGTGACTCTGCCCCCTATAGGAACTGAAACCCTCTCTTTGTGTTTTCGCCTGATTTAAGTATTAATAAAGGTCTACAATGACCATACCGATGAAAAGAACGATTTATTCACCTCTAGATCTTTGGATAGGATATCCACAACTTAATGTACTGGAAATAAAACGTAACTGTAAATGTATATCAAACCGATACTTCTGCAAAGTTAACAACAAACCTTGAAGTCAACACTGACTCGAGTTCATTAACAAACTTCAATGTCTTTCGTCTTTTAATATAATATTGATAATTAATTGTTAATCAAATGCATAAAAACAATCAGACAGACAGACAAACAAACAAATAAATAAAACATAGAAACAAAACAGAAACATAAAACGATATAACATATCGTAAAATAACAGACATATAGTCTCTGAAGTGCACTGTGATTAGGCCACTTACACTGGGCACATAACATTAAAAAAGGTTATTTTTGTTATTAAATGTTATTTTTTTTCTTTCAGCCCATTAAAAGCACTGGAAATTATGTACGGCTTCATTTCGTTTCAACAAAAAACAAAGTTTGGGACCTAAATCCCAAATGTCTTCGTCTTTGTTACAGCAAATAACATACTTAGGCCACACAAACGCACAAACACGCGCGTGTGCGTTGATGGAAAGGCGGGGGCGCACTAGTGGCCGCATGATGGCAGTGGTGGGGTGTAAGTATAGGCGTGTGATATACCTCCAAAAGAGTCACTGGAGAGGGACAAAGACGTTTTTAATACCAAACTGCTGGGCGGTAGAGAATGTAATTTTGCCGTAAATTCACAGCCAGCGGAGAGCACTATCGCGCAAGCTTAAGTCCAAAATGATCTGATTTGCTATTGTTACATTTAGGGATTCGAGCAATAATTGTCATTAATTCAGTTTATTTCAAATATATTTTGCTTCAAAGCTCACAGCTGCTGGTTCGACTTTATCCAAAGTTGTCGAATAATGTCAGTGTTTGTATTATTTCAGGTTATTTATTATTTTATTAATAATATTTTTTTAATTTATATGATTCAGAAGACAAATGAAGTTTAAAGGAGGAAGAATTATTTGTTTAAATGTAAATAGCTTGTATCTGCTTATTTGAATGTTCACACAGTAAAGCTTTAAAAATAAGATGCGCTTCATATATATATATATATATATGTATATTTGCTTTTATTAAATACTTGTCCTTTTAATTTGTTTTTGACTTGTGTATTCGGAGAATTGTTTTTGTCCAGCCACTAAACAATCAACATATATCCAGATATTTAAAAAAACATGAAATTATCTTAATTTAAACACCAACTTCTGTCACAGAGGCCTATTTTCAAAGATAACACTTACACAACCACCTCAAATGCCGCTTTTCGGTCTGATTTCTTTGTAAATGTGTCCTGCAAGGCCGCGTACACAAGGTCGGTGCGGCGATTTTCCTGCGAGTGAAAGTGGGAAAAGCAGCCGGCCGAGCACAACACAAGACCCGCTGTTCCTTCACATTCGGCGGCACGTAACATTCGTGGCATTTATTCCATTCTCAAATAATCTGTATATGTTCCTGCTCGTACTTATTTCATAAACTCAAAAAACTAACATTAAAGTCATCGACCTTCTGTGTAATTTATTTTACCGCGATAGTTTTTGTAGTGTGTTACTATCAAGTAGCCGAAACTTTCTTGCCGCTATATAGACGACACAATCACTGCAAATATATCAAAACTATGTAGTATTGTATCAAAGACTGTTTAATATTTCTATCAAGCGTTTAACTGTAAACGTAGAGACAGGCGTAATGTTTTTGGCCTGCAGAAGCAGTTTTGATAAAACTGTGTCAGTGACCTGAATAACGTTGGCAAGCAAAGCTGGAAAAACTGCATGCAAAAAGTAAAAGGTTTTTAACATAACATACATTTCATAAGTGAAAATTGGAGTTGGAATTTATCGTTGCAGTTTTTATTGTCAACTTGGTTTTAACCAAAAAATAAAAACATATATTTGTGATTTATAAAATGCTCAAACCAACAGCAGATCAGGACGTTGTGTGTGCGTGTGTGTTGAGGAAATGGAGTCTTTAAAACAAATATAGCTGATATTAATGACATTGTCATTTTTCCTTATCTCTCTTTCTTTATCTTCTTTATCCTCCTGCTCTTTCCAACTCACACACCTAACCAGTCGATTTGATCATTTTTTCAAGTAAAACGTAACAACCGTAAGAGTTTCCTTTTCTACTGACTGCTGCTGAGGCGGCACAAATGAAAGCATTTTACAATCAGGCTCGCGGCGACCACGAGATCTCAAATTCCTCGTGCCGGAGGTCCGAGCAACCGGGATCGGCTTTCATACGCGAGCATTAACGCCAGGCTCTCTCTTTGTTCCCCTTCCCCCTTTCATGAAGTTTTTATTTTTATTGCTTTCCGTTTACTGTTTGAAGCAAATAACTGCGAACAAGCTGTTCTTCTGAAAAAGAAAAAAAAACTAAAATGTTTGTTTGGTTTGTGTACACGCGCGTTCACACACACGTGGGTGTGTGCGAGTGTAGTTTTCTTATATGCACAATCATACACAGATATGCCCGTGTATATTTATAAACATATATGTATATGTATATAAAACTGTTTTTGTATAGGCCTAAACTTTTTTTATTATAATTAAGCTATTTTTATATTTTAGTTGTTTTTGCCTGCTGTGTTGACGTTGGTTCACGAGAAGTATAAAAATCCATTAGTGTTAGAAAATTAACACACACATTACATTGTTGAAAGAAATGATAGTCAATAACTATATATTGGGTATGATTTCCTCTTCAATTTCGACCCCCATCTTACAACATCTATTACCAAAGAGAAAGTGCCGTTGTTTCTGTCAGTATCTCCAGTACTGCACCAGGCGACCGAGGCGCCCTGATTGACAGGCCAGGCTTTGTGTTTCCCTCCGCTGCAAACAGACTGATGGCCCGCTGCACCCACGCCCCTGACCTGACAACCTCCTGTTAACACAAACAAAAATGAGCAGGACACTCATAACACACAACAGCATGGCTTTTGTTTCTCTTTGTTTATTATTATTTAGTGAAAAAGCTAAAGTTTTGAAGTGTAGTCACAAAGGGGTAGACATTATTTAGTCTATATTTTAAATTAAATTGTTGTCCTACATATGATTCTCATACTATGATAATAGTTTCTATGTTTATATTACATTTTGAATATTTAGTAAATATACAATGTTTATGTGAACATATTATGGCATATGACATATATGGCATATCTAAATTCATATTAATATAGAATTTATTTATAAAAAATGCTGCTAGATGATATAAATGTTTCTAAAAATATTTTTTCCTTTTTTTACTACTAAAAACTACTACAATTTTTTACTACTGTTTCCTTTTTATAATTTAGCAAACGACCAAGACTTTGGCCTTTATCCAAAGTCATCTGCTAAATCCAAATGTATATAATATACTAAAAATATATATAATATTAATAAAAACTTTACATCAAGCGCAAAGTTTTGTGCAGGTATACTTAGCAAACAGTTTTTTGTTGTGTGTGTGTATGTATGTATACAGGTGTCTGTGTCTGTACTAATCCTCTGCAATACTCTTCTGAGGGACCAGCCTCACAGCCTCAGGTGTCCAGGAACTTTGCTTGAACTTAGTCCACACAATCTGCAAGGTGTCACTAGTGCTTCTGTAAGTCATGCTATACAGATTCAAGCACAGGAAGGGTGTAAGACAGAAGAAAGTGGATGTCATGTTTAAGCCAGGAAGAACTCAGAAATGGTCAGTAGGCCTCAGGCTTCACGGCTCCTTCCAGAAGAAATAAAAAAAAAAAATCACACACATATTTTCCAATCATCTTCTCTCCCCATATTTGAATCAGTTGAATCAGTTGTTTTGTCATTTTTCCTCAGAGTATCTGACTTATTTGGCGGTCCTCACAAAAGACAGATTTATAATTTTAAGTTTCTGGGTTCTCAGAGTCAGAGCTGTTATTCCATAAGTATGAATGTTTTCATCTCAATGTGCAGCAGCTACAAGACTATATTTAAATACTTTTTACATTATATTGTGTACATTATATTTAATACATTATTTTGTGCTTTAACATATTTGTTCACCAGACATTTGATTTGTCGCACGATTAGGGATATCTGTCATTATACAGTTTAGATGTGTCTTGTGTGGTCATGTGACACCACTTTGTTGCTCATGGACCGAATCCACACTTCTTTCTTTCTTTTAGTCAAATCCAAAAGCTCCTCTAACTCTATTTCCTCCGCACTTCAGGCATCGATTCTCTAACCTGCGTGTGTGCACGTATTTCCCTGCCATCCCTCGATTTTAAACCGTCTCTCTCCCCCTCTGTCTGTCTGTCAGAGAATGAGGAGTGATGAAATCTCTCTGTCCCCGTGGCAACAGGCGGCACATGGATTGAAGCAGTGCTAGCAGATGCCTGATCTATGATAATGTCTATTGATAGGAAAATCAATGTGCCATTGATCCTCGGCCCAGTGTGCAGAGACAAGGGAGAGCAAAATGGATGTGAAAGAAAAGAGTTTCTGAAAAAAAAGAGAAGTTGAAAGATTATCAGGAACGGTGTGCTAGTTAAAAAGAAAGGGAGAAAATAAAACTTGCAGAAGAAACAAGTGGAGAAAAGGGAAAAAATGAGATGTGGAGCCTTGTTCAGATGGTCTCTGCGCTCTCCATCTCTGTAAATTTCGTCCTGACGGCAGTGAGTGCAGAGGCCTATGGATTTGAATGGCTTTAAATGGAATTTGAAAGGAGGAAGGGTTGAAAGGAAAAAAAAAATCAATTTTCTCTGAGGTTGAATTGCCTAATGATGATCTGAAGAAGTTTACATTTTTCTCCTAATTGCCTGTTCTCTGAACACTCAGGTTAGTCCTTACAATACTGGGTCAACAGACCATTTCACTTAATTGGTGGAAAATATTCTTAAATTCATTTCAGTCTTATTACAAAAATAAGTTTTTAAAGAAAAATGCATCTCAAAGAAATTTGTATTACTTAAATTTACTACTTAAAACTGAAAATGGCCTTTAGCTCATATTTCAGACATAATACTTATGATTCTTTAAAGGGTTTTTCATTATATAAACATTCATATACAAACTATTATTATTAATATATAAACAGATGTTTATTAATATGAGCTAGTGGGAAAGTTTCTTTGTGTGATCGGGAATACAGAAGTTGCTATGGAGAATAGCGGAATTGCGTGGCATCTTGATCACTATGACGACGCATGGACAGTCTTCCCGCTGCACGGGCTCTCCCTCCCCAAGTGAAGTGAAAATGGGTACCATAGCAACGGCACACACTGTTTACAATATGTACTCTCACTTCGTCACCGGCTGTTGATGGCTTCAATTTGCATGTACATCTTCCACCAGCATCTTTGTCTAATAAATGAACAGGAATTAGAATAACAAATATAATATAATAGAAAATAAGCGAATTTTACATACACATCCATGTCTATGTTGAAAACGGGAATGTTTTATAATTATGGATAACATCTGGTTAGTCCGTTGATCTGATCTGATATCAATAATGGATTGAATTTTTACTCCAGAAGTAAAATGTTTCCTCAATTACGAGTGTTCTTGAAACCAGATTTTTATATACATTAAAAACACTTTTAACCACTTTTATATTGGAAAAACAAATTCTATAGTAGTGAACAATTTACCTAACTGATATTAACAACAAACCAAGTGTCTTTGCCAAAATTTTGGGAATTTTTATTTTTATAAAGAAACAGTAAAACTATATTTCCCTCTTATTAGGTAAAGACAGTTTAGAGTGGGAAAAAAACAGCAGCTCCCTGGACGTCACACTGGCTACGCTGTAGGGAAATGGATTCCTTACCAGGAAATCTATTAAATTATGGTAACCACTGTGCCAGGCTTGGAGCCACTCTCCGTTTTTAAAAATTCCTTATTAGCTGTAATTTAAAAATTATAATCAACATGGCTTGAATATAAAACTGATAATAGTAAGAATAATGACGGTAATAATATAAGGGCCAGGCAGGCAGCTGGTATTGGGTCTGAATGGTGCTGGTTTCATAGTCAAAGCTTCTCTCCCTCTGTTCAGACTGATGGTTAATCTAGCACTATGTCCATCGTAGGGTTCAGCCCCATGGGGGACAATCAGGGAGGGAGGTGGGAAAGGAGAAAGAGAGGGTAACAGATAGAAAAGGGGTGTGCATATACAGAGGTTCCAGAAAAGGAGGGGGAGGTTAATTTGCACATATTAAAGATGGCAGAATTTTTCATTAAAAAGAGATTGAAGTTGATATATGCCTGTGTGTGCCTGACACACTGTACATTCTGATCGTGAAAAGTCCCTGACAGAACAAAAGGCCGCCCTCCCTCTCCAGTGACCATACAGCCATAGTCCAGGGTGAGTTTTGATTTTGCGCTAACCTCACACACTGAAGGTCCCATAAACCATCATTACTTTAGAATAAATTATGTGTAATTTTTTGGCTGCACAGAAAATACAGTATTGGCAACATTGTAAAATTAGTTCAGTTCTATTTAATTATGTGTGACTGTATTAGGGCTTTAAACCTGCTGGTTTTAATGTATTATTATTTGTAGCCTTTTTTGTGATTGGCTTGATGTTTACAGATTTAATTCGCTTGAAATGAAAAAGTATTTATGTACACTTTTGCCAGTAACATTTGCCAATTATTTTAGAAGTACACTTTATTTTTATTTTGGAAAATATTTTAAGCATACTTAAAAGTAAGTGTACTTAAGTGTGCAATGGCCTATTGGTATGTATAATTCATTGGTTATTTTGTTTGAGAGGTACAGCTTTGGAAACGAGCCAATCAAAACAAACATTTTTCTAGGGCCCATTACCAACTCCAAGATGATTGTCACTGTTATTTAAAATGAACCTCAGAACAGACTAATTCATGTAAAAACATAAAAAGTAAATGAATTGTCCTAACATAACTGTAACCAATTAAGCAGTTGCAGCAGTTTCAAAACAGACTCACTGAATCTAGTTCATTAAAGGCAACAATGTGGCTGGTGTATTTCTTCAAGTCATTTTCTATTACAAGTTATGCAATCTCGTAGATAGGCTCCACATATTGTGGGGAAAGCCTGTTCCAGCCCAGTCTTCATTGTTTCTAAGCAACGTTTCTTTCTCTCTGTCCCTCTCCTCGACCTGACATGGGCCATTATGTGTCCTGTGCTGCAGCCTGGGGCAAACAAAGCCCAGAAAACACCACTAATTGTGGGTGTTGTGTAGCTGCCAGTGTTCGTACAGCCCCTCTTCCCTAACCCTGGAGTTTCTGTGCGGACCCAACAGCATCTATACCACTGACACCCTGAATAAATAACAGAACACATAAAACATGCACACTTCTAAAATCAGGCTTGTTATCTTTGGTCTTGGGCAACATGGACTTCATTTGGTCCCTGTCTGTCTCGTGTCCAACACCTACAGTTACAAACTCTCTTATCATGCCCAGAACCAATATCAATAAAACATGGTGATCCAGGGAAGACAGAGAATGTATTAGTCAGCTAATCTTTTAAAACAAGTGTCTTCCACTCTGCAAAAAAAATAAAAATACAGAGCCATGTGGCTCAACAGATGTTTATTGCAGATGAGCAATAAAGAAAACGCAATTCATCAGACTTATATCTTATATCACCGATGAGACAGTGAGAAAAGATGTAGCAGACTGCACGAGATTATGGGATGAGACTCTGATTTATATCCATGATTTTATATATATATTTTTTTTGTGCTGTAGTGATTTTCTGGCAGTGACGGTGCTGTTCTCAAAACAATATTGTTACCGTCTTAAGGATTTTCCAAACGCAACACACCGAAAGCGTTAAGTTGGCCCATTCTTTACACACACATACAAACAAACAAACTGAGGCCTCTAACTACCGACTGTCACCAACAGGTCGTTGTTTTTCCATATAGTCCTACAATTTTACCGATAGTGTTAAATCCTTAACAAAACAACCGTTTACGTGCAATACGTTAAATTATAAATATTTAACCTACATAAACTTTAAATGAATTACACCCATCTTTGCATTTCTTCTGTAGCCATAATTAAAATGTATTTTGTATATTTATTTAAACCTTTTAAGTGGTGAAAAGATTTTTTCATCGTTTGTTCACTTCATTACTCACCTGAGTTGCTCTGTGGCTGAATCATCAACATACCAATCTCTCCTTCAACCCTGACCGACTCACAGCTTGATCTGCCCGCTCTTCCACTCCAGGCTGCCCCTAAGGCAACTTATAGGCTACATACATTTCTCAAATGATCAATCCTGCCAATATTCTTGTTTATGCGAATCTCCCTGTAGCTGGTTTCATAGCAACACACCATCTCCACGCTGCATATACTCAGATAACCTGTAATGGTCTTCTGCTGGGGTTACCGGCCACATATAGCGGGCGGGCGGTCATGTCTCTCTGGGAGTTAACGGGCTGAATAATTAATGAAGTCTCCTGAGATGTGCGGTGGCCCACAGCAGCCTCAGTCCATGACATGCATGTTCTCTGCACGGCTTAAAATGAAAGGGCCTTCTAACTAAACACACACACACATCCCTCCCTCATGAGAGTGGCTCTACTGCATAATGGTGACAGCTGATTCTAACTCACATTTCCATAATTAACAAGCTTGCTGCAGGTGAGCCTATCACCGCATGTCTTTCTGACCCAGAACAAAATGAATAGCTCTTCTTGTATCAAGAAATTATATGCAATTTACTCCTTCTCTGGGACATTACGGGGAGTAAGAATAATTTAAAGTATCACACCCCCACCCCGACTGTTTTATTAATTTGTATGGAGACTGCTCAGATAATGAACTGATATCTATTTTTACTCCATTATATATGACGTCTCAGCACTATACTCACACATTAATCATGTTTCGTGGAATTATCATTTATCTGTGCATAAGAATGGCGTTTTTTATTTAAAGAAGACTCGTTTTATTTATTTTATTTTTAGGCTATTTATTTAAATACTTGTTTATAAAACTCTTGTTTTTAAATGTTTAACTGGATTTACAAAATGTTACTACTTGTTTTCATTTACGCATTTTAGTTAATTGTAGAATACGACTAAAGATACAGCAAAACATCCGTTTTATTTTATGTCTTATCTCCGTTTACGGCGTAAATTCTGCATTTTTTGATTACCAAACCAGCCTTTATATATTATTTGTTTTCGTAATACATTAACAACAAAATGAACGTCTGTTTTTATTTATTTATTTAAAGTTTTTTGTCTATATTTTGTCTTTGCATTCTACATTTATGGATAATTATCAGTGGGTTTGTTTGCGTGTAGAGGGTTTGCGGGGCAGTTGCTGACCTACTATTCCTCGCTGCTGTTCAGCTCCGGCTGCGGCGGTCAGAGGCGGCAGGGAAAATCAGCACACACCGCTGAGAGGCCCGCTGTTACTGTGGAGCAGAGACGAGTGTGTGTGCCACGACAAAGAATGCAACTTTAATGCATGCGTATTAATGCATGTTTATATGCACGTTTAATAGCTTGTGTAATAATGTGTAGTCTACGAAAAATGAAATAATTAATACGTAGAATAAAACGCGAGGTGATTTTGTCGATGAGACCAATTTGGTTCCCGTTTGGACATGCTTTCTGTGCCGTATGCTCATGTTGTGGCACAGGGAGCCCTGAGGCCGGGTGACAGTGCAGATTAATGTCACGCAGGGGCTCGATCGGTTACCCCTGTTCCCCACGCAGAGGTCAGTTCCCTCCGCTCTCACTGTTCCTCCAATCGCCTGGAACTAAACCGCCGGGGAGCTTCAAATAGTTTCGTGCAAGCCTGTAGAGTTGACAATACGCTTAAAATGTTTATAGGGTACAAAGCTGCATATCGTTTATCGACAAAAAGTCGTAATTTTGTCATATTTTTTTCTTTAGCTTGATGTCATTTTGAAGGAACATTTTTATAAATAGGTAAATCTCGCATGTTTTTATAGCCTTTATCTTGTTGCAAGCCTGTGTCAGAACAAATTAGTATGTATTTCTTCTGAAGTATTGTTTTTAGCTATCAGTTGCCAAGGCATATTCGTTTATATATTTCTTGATACAATCTGATCGTTTGACAAGGTTTAGAAGTGGGGGGTGGCGTTACCTCGGAAGAAAAAATCAGATTGTCTGTGTATGAAGAAAGATGTGTCTGAGTCCCACCGGGACACACTGGGACTATTATCCAACAGGAGCGAAACCTGTGGGGGTCCATCGCCGGAGCCGTGGGAGGGAGGCAGTGATGAGTTTGGGGGAGGCTCAGGACTGTAGTCCCTGTATCCAGCCGCTAATCTCCCTCAATAGCGGGGGAGGACACATACTGTAAGGACAGAGAGGTGGAAAGCATAAGACTGGGGCCCCTCAGGCCGGCGGAAGGGCTCTAAACTACAGGATAACTGTTCAACACAACTGCACAAGCGGACACAGCAAAGCTGAAAACTGCACTGAGCAAAGATAAAGCCTGACGGGATTTTCTTGAAATTATCACCTGAAACAATGTTAAATTATGAAATTATATTAACTAGAAGTTTGATTTTTTTTATACAATTTTATATATTTCTATAAGCTTTTATCCCTATCCCTATAAGCTTTTTAAGGTTAATAAGCTCTACGTTTATACAATTTTAATACAATTATATAACATTTTATATAATTACGTCGTCTTATGTTATTGTAAATGAAAACCAAACAAACATCTGCAAATAATTTGAATAAATATCTGATGCGTTGTTTATTCAACCTACAAATGAAACAGTTTTTGGTTTTTCTTTTGTGATACCATAACGTTTGCACAAGTCCCTTTTATTTAAAATAATTCCGTTCAGGCACCAAAACGGACAGAAGTGGTCCTGTGTTGGCTACCCAGGACCGCCGGCGCGCTGTCCCCATAGGCCCCTGGCAGACTGATTGAAACGGTTGATGTTGGACAGGAGTTCAGCTGGAAACGGGGGGATGGGATTTAACTGGGGGTGTGTCCATATGCCCAAGATGTGAATGAATAAGCCCAGAGGAGGAGGGGTGCAGAGAAGCAGAAACAGATAAAGCAAAGAACAAGCAAGAGAGAAACAGAAAAAGAGAGAGAGGGAAAGTTGGAGAGACAGCAAGCAATAGAGAGCAAGCAAAGGGGGTGGCAGTGGCATGTTTAAACAGCCAGGACATGACTGACAGGTCTGATAAGGCAAGAGAGAGAAGAGT
>JAZGTK010000118.1:0-40921 GCA_036877625.1 Ambastaia sidthimunki | reverse complement strand
ACACACACACACACACACACACACACACACACACACACACACACACACACACACACACACACACACACACACACACACACACACACACACACACACACACTCAATAAGCCAACTACATTTACAAAAAGTAGTTTAAATACAAGACAAAAGACAGTAGTTCAAATACAAGACACCATATTTATATACAAAGAAAAAACAACTATATTAGTCCCCAGATTTAACTGACGATACGGTAATGATAACTAAGATAATAGTGTTGCTCTTGTCTAAACTGTACAGCTGTTGTTTTCCATACAAAAAAGACTAATGCAGACAAAGCACATGCTCACCTGGTTTTCACAGTGGTCACACTGCTGCAGTCCAAAAGCATAAGCAACAGTTCAAGAAGCAGAAAAGAAAGTAAGAAATGAAGGACATGTGCATGTGTCACACTTTACCAAAAACTGCAGATGTGCATCAAGATTTTCAGCAAGAATTTCAGACATTTGCATTGTGACAAAAAAGGCATTACAACAAATACTGTAAAACACTTTACAGTCTTTTTTAACAACTTTAAAACTGAGAATTGGGGGTCTTAATTGTGATTAATAATTGGGTCTTAATAGTACAGTACATTGTAAATGTAAAGTGCAACATGTAAGACAATGCGTTTGTACCTGTTATTCAGGCTGATGGGCAGAGAAGCGCTGGTAGCTGCTGAGGGGTGGGGCAGGGGGCTGGTGTTTTGGGTCAGGCTGGGGGAGGTCTGGATCACTCCATTCAGGGCACCCACGATACCACTCATGGCCAGGTGGTTCCCCTGTAGAGCGCCTATCAGACCTGTCACCCCAGCTATGCCAGCAGGCAGGGATGAGTTGGCATTGCCAGGTTGGATGGCCACCCCGGCCATGCCGACTCCATTGACCTGCGGCTGGGGGGGACTGTGTGCCGCAGAAGGAGGGGTGGAGAGAGAGGAGGTGCTGCTACCACTACTGTGGCCACCAGACAGGGGATCCTGAAAGAGAGAGAGAGAAAGAGAGGGAGCGAGCAAGAGAGAGAGCAAGAAAGAAAATCACGTGAGAAGCCTTGTTTACCTGTTTACCCAATGAACAAAACTTAACACTGAACAAATGTAAATAAATGAATCATTACAAGAGGCTGCACATCACTTAACATTACACAACACTTAACATTACACAGCCACCAATCAATCATGAATCTACGTCTACGTAAACGGTACACTGTAACTATGTGTTACATTACAAGATACGTTACACAACTACACTACGTAATACACTAAACACTATGTACAGATTATACATAACACTTGACTCAACTAAAGAGGTGCTCAGTCCCAGCAGATGGCATCTGCAGAGCGGGGGTAGAGGAAGTTACCTGGGTGGGCAAGGGTTGAGAGGAGTCTGTTAAAACACTGCTGCCTAGCTGAATGTTCTTGCTGTGCAGCATGTCTGGAGGAGAGAGAGATTTTGCAACTTGACATGAATGTGGAGACCAGATTAGCTAGAGTTGAGCTGGGAGAGGAGATCCGTGAGCAGAACAGAGGGGTAGAGAGGTGGTCGAAAGGGTGTGTGCGTGTAAAGGCCAGGGTATACTTCCTTTTCCGCGTGTTGCTACGTCTCGCACGGGGTCGAGGGCTTAAACCGGGACCACTCTGACCCGCATGCATCTGGTACCACAAGCGAGACATAGCAGACAAACAGACAGCTGAAGTAAACATTAGGCTTCGGGGAGTGAAGCGAGAGGTGGGCTTATGGGTGAGACGTGTGTGTACGTGTGTGAATCTGGATCGGGGGTGTTCGGGTCAGGATTAGACTGAGATGCTGAAGTTGTTGAGCCTGTATATATGCGTGTTACTGTGTGGTGTAAGAGCTGTATGGGTAAACGGAAGGCAGAGGGTAACAGAGGCAGCGTGTGTGTCTAACCTGTGTGAGTGTTGCTGGGGTACAGAGGGGAGGAGGCTGTAGTGGTTGTGGTGCTTGCGGGGGTGAAAGGCACGGAGAGCTGAGCGCTCAGGAGCTGCAGTCGCTCCTTCTTCATGGTGAGGGTTCGGATCTGTTCCTCCAGCCGTCTGTTTTCCACCTGCAGTTGGTGGAGGGACTTCAGCATTCCCAGCACTGAATGCAAAAACACACACACCGCATCGTCGCATTATTTGCGATGCTCTCGGCTACCTGTTATAGCAATTCCCAAAATTCATGAAACTTGAGCTGAACATTTCTGTTTGAATTGTTTGCAAACACATTTCTTCCAGAAATCACCACACTGAATTGAACGCAACCATTTACGTAAGAATGACACGCACAGAAACTAAATGGTTGAAAACCACCAAGATGACATCTTACAGTCATACAGCAGCAGTAAGCCCACTACCGCAAAAGCAAAAACGACATCTACATCTGCAGGCTTGTGGACATGCAGATCAAGCCCTCCAGAAGGAACTACAACTGCAGACTTCCGCCCTCTCCCGTGTCAGTTTAACAGCCACCTTTAAGCCCTGATCAGGGGCCAGCAACCCCTACCGAAATGCAAACCAGATGCGCTGTTAGCAAAACCGCAATACTGGTCTCATATCGACGACAAACAGAAAGTTCTCTCCACAGCCAAAGAAAACACAACTGCCCTACCACTTCCTGTTTAGACCTTTCCGTGTTTTTGTCAGAATTCCCCTTGCTGCCGAAAGCGCCTCTAATGTAACAGAAACAGCTGTTGCTCGTTCATACAATCCTGATGATATGAACAGACCTGCTGCTACTGAGAGATTTGCTACTACCTCCAGTCTAGTGTTACTTACACTTACTGATCACACAAAAACTGATTTTACACAGCAGCTGAATACAGACACAACTGACAGGTAATGAAGCTTATAATTACTGTGATAAATACAATTAACTAATCAATTAATTACATTCTGAGAACAGATGTAATTACAGACTTTAAACTTCAGACATACTATGGGATTGACGTACAGCTTAATACAGTTTCATTTTGTGACATGTAATTATTGTTTTGGATTACATATTTTGAAGGAATGCGTATATCTAATGTCACGGCTATGAATTAATAACAGAAATGAACAGCTAATTTTTACACTTTCTGAAAAATGAGTGCTGCTTTTCTAAGTGTTGTGGGTATACGTTCTCTCTTACATATTCCTCTGCAACAAACCTGAACAATTTATTGCACTATTCACAACCTAAGCTTAAACCTGAGAGATGAGTTATGCTCTAAAATTACAAATACTTACTAAATATAAGTAACAGGAATATTGTGATGCCTCTAATATCTAATAGCAATGCCAATATTGGTTACCATTATTAACTCCATGTGCTGACCAAATAAAGCCAAAAAATTATATTGACAATCCCACAATCCTTTGCAGGGTTACACTCTTAAACACAGCAATAGCTTTAGCCATCATAAACAACTTAAGCTCCTTTTTCTGACCTCGTGGCTCAACAACATTCACAGCAATATCAACATAATGACAAACAGGGCTGAGTGTATGCAACAGTGTGTGTGTGTGTGTGTGTTAAAAGATAAATTTTCTCACCATCTCCCTGTGAACCCTGCTGTAGGAGGAACTGTTGTCCCTCATTCCATTGTCTCTCCAGCAGCTGGTCGATGCTGGTAGCCACAGGGGGCAGTGAATCCGTACCAGAGCCGAGCCCCGGAACCAACGGTCCAGATGAGTCATACCGAATATGCAGCCCACTTAACGGAGACCTATAGGGTCATTTACAGACAAGTGAGAATTCATTCACAGTTTTCCTGTCACTTAACTGGCAGAGAGGCACGAACAACAGCGGAATCACTGGTTTGAATCACAGGACTGTGCTTTGCTTATGATGAAGTCGACTTATTCCTTGTGTCACGAAACTAAGATTTCTTCCTTGACATTTGATTAAATAGTAATTAGTGCACTTTTAACAACTAACAAGATGTATTTTTTGCACATTTTTTCCTTCCCACAACTTTCCCTTTAATAATCCAAGACGTTCCCACACACATTTATGAACTTGTGAATTTAACCACACAGATCAACAAATCAAGTAGATACTTTTTTCACTTGTGTAATTTCATAATCGGCACAAATGAATCCGTCCGCTCTCTCTCTTTCTGAACAAAGATCACTAAATAATGCTGCTGATAGTTACTGGTATATTGTTACACCCCTAGTAGATAAAAGCACAGTTTTTTCCAAGCTATAAACAGTCTGTTTTCACTTACAAACACTCACTAGACTGCTGTACGATCAAGAATGTTTCTGAACTCGTGGTCTGGTGTCATGCCCTCACAGGGACACTGTGTTTAGTAAAAACAAACAGAGTTCACAGTTCTTGTGTGACGCACGGTGAGAAAGTCCGGGCCTGCGCGCGAGTCTGACACCATAAATCTCAGCTTGCTCTTGTTTGGACAGACAGCGATCTGTGTTATTATGAATGAATCCAGCCCTGGGCTCTACATCAGGGGCTCCCGGGCGAATGAGAATCCATCTCTTGGGTAATTATAGCTGGCCTGAGATCGGCTCCATAAGACAATAAATCTTCACAACACTAGCACAGCACAGAGACGTCTTAACACTCTGAACAACTGCTCCGGTGTGGCTAACAGAAGTAGTGTATACAAATAACTATGACTATTTTTTGTTGCAAGTTGCAAAATACTTAGCTGAATACAATATGTTGACATACAAGTGGGCAATTTTTATTGATGCAAAGCAATACTGCATTAAATGCATTTTACAAACGGTGGCATAAATGAAATCTAAAAAAATAAATTTGCTTATTTTAATACAGTTACTGTAATATCCAAACATAATATTTTAATAACCACGCAAAAAATATCAAAATTTATATGCAGCTGACAACATCTAAATTAAACCATTATAACAGAGAAAATCAGCATACCTCCATTAATATAAAACAATACATCCCATAGAACGTTTGACAAACGTTATGGAAACTTCGCTGATAATGGCCATCAGTATTTATCCATGTTATATCTTCAGCCGTGAGGCTAGTTAGACAAGCGAACAATTTTTTAGCGTACTGACAACTGAAACGTTACGGCATCTTCTCTGCAAAACTCTACAACTGGTTTGTAACTGCAACAAGGGCGACAACTGAGTGTTATAAATGCCTGCTGTTGGAAGGGGAGCACACAAGGAAGAAACAAACATGTGAATGAATGTGGGCTGGGAAAGGGGGTGGGGAGTGTAAGAGAGTGAAATCCCTGAGTCTGGAGGAGGGGAACGCTAGCTCAGGAATGTAAATAGGACTTACCGAGGGGAGAGGTTTGCCTTTGGAGAGCTTCCTCTTCTGGAGAAGCCGAGAGCTCCGTCTCCAAGCTCCTGATCTGAAAAGTAAACAAAAAGCAGTCGATAAGGAGCCAGAGCGCTGGATGGGTCTGGGAAACGCAGTTTCGGGCGACTCCGTCCATGCTGCACCCGGCGGCCGTCAGGTCTTCCTCAAAGAAATCCATCATGGGGCTGAAGAGTTCTCTCTAGTAGCTGTGCTTGAACACTGACACCACTGAGTGTGTCACCGAGTCACCTCTCCCTCTCTCTCACTCATGCACTCTCTCTCCCCCCTCCCTTCTTCATGAGCTGTCCATTCTTCCCCTCACCCCTGCTTTTTTCTTCCCTGTGGAGGCTCCTATCGCCCTGCCTCTAGGCCTCTTGCCAGACCCTGCTTTTTATTTTCTGCAGTGAAAGTAATGAATCACATATGCGCCCCACCAGGCACAACCCCCTCCCCTCCATTTTCTCTCTCTCTCTCCTGCTCTTGCACGATCTTCCCCACCCCCCTTCAGTCACAGTCAGCCAGTCTTATTTTGCTCTTCCTCCCTGCTTCCTTCCCCCATTCCTTTTCTTTCCCATCCTTCCACCTTTTCAATTTTAACACTTTCCAGCCCACTACCACCTCGAGCACAGGCTGCGGCAGGCTGGCTCCAGTGGGGGTGTGGGCTCAACAGTTCCGCCCACCCTGGGTCTGGTCTGACTTATTATGGCACTGACCCCTTGCCTGACCCTGGATCAGCCCCGGGCTGCAGTACAGACTGGACCTAAAAGCACCAGGTATCACTTTACAAATTAAAGGCAGACAGACAGACACGCCAGGAAGGCTGATATCGTGTTAACACATACATAATCCAAATTTTTAATGACACAACGTGAATGCTTGTTATACCTTGTTTATTTTATCTTGCTTAAAATTCATGAAAATAATGTGTTCATTATCCATTGACAAGAATGTAGGTACAGTTTGGACATTTTACAGGTACAGCCACACTTTTTTGGTCCTCAAAAGGGCCAATTACTCTGTCTGGCAAATATATTGGTCTTTCCGTAGTTTAGCTCGTTAAAAAAGAGCACCAGGCGAAAGCTGAGCTTGTGTTAAGAGCTCCCGAGCTTTCCAGACTTGAGCGGTGGTCTCTTTAAGGAAGGGTGTTCTTTCTCCTATTGTTAGTCAAATGACCCCCTGACCTCTGTTTGAGGAGGAGGCCATGACTGATCCATTATTCCTCAAAGGCTATGTTCCTCTTTTTCCTTTCCTGCCCTCTCTCTCTTTCAAATGGCTCCCCCCTCCACCCCTACGACAAGGTCTCGCAAGCTCATTCGCTCTGCACGCGGACCCCCAGGGTTATGCAGGGTCCAGGGAAAGTGTTGAGTGGGCCAGGACGGAGGGGCGGAAAACAAATCTGGATATAAGGTATGCCTGCCTCCTAAACCCCAGGCAATCCCCTCTATGTCATCACTGCAGTCATTGTGCAGATTAATGAAATGTTTGAGTGGTAGCATGCTTCATTAAACAGGTATGCACTTTCAACTCTCTGTCCCGGGGAGTTTTGTTCCCTGTGTCTCCCTCTCTTTGCAACCTGAGGAGGGAGGAATACAGCTGACCACACATTCCATAAGCACAGGGGAGCGGAGAAAGACTGGAAGATGAGGAGGTGGAAGAGGAGGAAGATTTGAGAATAAAATGTTGTATCAGCAGGAGGTACCAGTTAAATATTAGTGCATCCGTGTGCCTCACCTGCTGGGGAGCTCTCAGACTGAGCAATGAGGGCAGCCATAGCAGAGTTGGGATTCAGCCTGTTTCCAAACATATGAGACGGCGCCAAGTTGAAGGATCCCGGCAGAGAGTTTGACTAAAGAAGAAAGACACATAAGAAAGCAATAAATGTCAAACTCCTAATATTCTGGATGGGTAGGAACATGTTCCTGCCTGAATGTTTGTGTAACTGCTGGCTAAAGAGCTGTGTGATAAAACACAGTGTCAGCTGTATTTCCTGTGAGCCAGGAGAACAGCACACAGCCCATGTGTTTCTGCGGGTAATTATTTAATCCAATTAAGCTATTTCCCTAATAAGGGTTGGGGTTAGTTGTGTAGCTGCTTCTGAGGTAGCCGCATATGGGCAGCAGAACAAACTTTCCCTGCACATCTTTAAATAATTCTGGTGTATTAAAATAATACTTTGCTGTAGAATGCACGTTGTAACAGCAAAATTAATCACTGCAAAATAAATATATTTTATGTGTGACGTCCAATTATGTCACGGTAAAAAATCTTTTAGCCTTTTTGAACTTGACTTTGCTTTGGCAAAACAAGAACACAAATGTATAAACAACTGTACACACATATATATATGATGTAAATATGTATATGCCTATGTGTATATATGATGTGTAAACACACACACACACACACACACACACAGTAAATGTAATTATAGCCTGTGCTTTAAATACTCTGCAAAGTGAAAATCTTTTTAAACACACATCTGCTTATAATAAAAAAATTACAACATTATTAAAAACCATAACTTTTCATAGAAGTCGGTGCATTTTTTTTGCTTTTATTTTGGATAAAACACACACAAAAACAGGATCAACCTTTACTCCCTAGGCCCCTTACAGGCCCTGCTCCTCAGGACATTTTTAGGCTCTGTGGAGAGGAGGGAGCATGAGCAGTATGAAGGGAATTAACACAGCTCTCTGTCCAGCCTGTCAGCTCCCATCCCATCAGCACTCAGAGCTCAATGCCCACACATGCAAGAGGAACGGCCGGATTGTTTGAGGCTTACGGATCTCAGCATCATTGTGGAGGTTAACCAAGAGTAGGGAGGCCCTGGGATATGTGCTGAGGTCGAAGGTCACCACTGCCCTGCCTGCAACCACTGAATATTTTTGTCCACCATTCCTCAAATCACAAAGGGAATGATAGGAAAATAAATTAAAAAAATCCATATCTACCTGTCTGTCTGCGTAGATAGATAAGACAGACAGACAGATAAAGATAACATAGATAAATAAATCTGTTTGTCTATCTATGTAATGTTATGTTCACCAGCACAGACATGCTTTCAAAAACATCACCTGTTTATTGATGAGCTAACTATAACCTGCAAACCCCGCCTCCCTCCATCGTATTTAAGCTCCTATGCCATAAAGCTTAAGACTAATGGGGGATATTTGCAAGCGTGTGTTAGGAGGGGCTGGGCCACCAAGAGCCCTGCAGCATTAAGGCCATCAGTGGATCTACTTCATCTCTTAATGTAAGACCACCCTGCCTGTAGAGAGGGCAGATCTGCGCAAACAAAGCCCTGTTGCCTGGAGACGACGGGTTGCTACAGCAGCGCAAGTCAGGACAAAGATGCTCAGGAGAGCAGTAGAGATGGTCTACTGCGGTTCCGAAGGGCCCATTTGAAGCAGTGCTGGGATCCTGTAACAATGACTTTTCTTTATAACTGTGATTTAAACGCATGACGTAGTCGAAGCATAAGAGGTCATTGATATATGAAGTCAAAATCTGATATACAGTCTGAAACATATTAACCTAAATATAAAAACTCTTTTCACTATGAGAGCAAATGTCTAATCAAACATTCAGTCTCTGCTATGACTAGGTAATGCAAACAATCATATATAGTCTGACATTTATCCACTAGGACCATATACATTAACAGCCTGGTCATAAATACCCTATATGTCCCAAAGCACCGGCTCTGAAACAACACTGACTGTAATTCTCACTAACATGTTATGTAGACACAGTAACACTTAAGACAGCTTCTCTCATACTGTTAATATAACTTCAATTACATAAGTATTGCTTTCGCACAAAAAACAAGATCTTGTTGACCAAATTAATTTACTCTATGGAATAAAATGTTTTTCCATGTCACGATAAACATATTACTCAACACACAATACATAAATAGCTGCACCCAACATTCACATCTGTGCCTCAACAGTTTTAATTACTCTTTGTGCCATAAACATGCTAAAACGACGTTTATCTTCATAAAATTGCAGCAAATTATCATGTGGTACAAAGACAACGTGTATAATTTAATTGGTTAGTTTTGTGGGAGATGATGCATTAACAATATACGATTAGCAGTATTACTTTGCAGAAATAATACTTCTTTTTTTCTTAGGCTTACATTGTTTTATCTAAATAATGTCAGATTTTTTAAATGGAGTTAAAGCTAAACGACTATTAGTTACAAAATCTGCTAGTTAAACAAATGACAAAATGATACAATACAAAACAATACTGGCAATCTCCAAATTCAGACCATTTTTGTTAACTTTAAACAAAAACAAAAAACCTTCAATATAAACTGGTGATACAGTCAAATTGCTCTATATTCATATTCAGTCATCAGAGATGCAGACAGCGTTGCAAAAGTCTTATAAACTATAAACTTATAAACTATAAATTGTACCTTATTTGTAAAACAATGTATATATAACATAGGCTACATGTATATTAAATATTTTGTGTAATGTAGGCTACAATGTGCCCCAGACACAAAGGTGAGGTTTAACATATTTACTCCCATACAACTGCTGATACTAACTGTATCAAGACCAAACACAGAACCAGCAGACATGACACACAAACCTTGACTTGTGGCTACAGCATGAAACAAGAGCTTAATCCTCACCCAAATACTCACATGTGTGGACGAGGTGCTGGTGAAAGGGGCGGCTGAGGGCAGTGAAGTGAGGGTGGGCATAGAAGTGACCACTGACTGATGGGCCGGTACCTCTGTGCTGGATAATGACACAGTGCTGGGTAACGGACAGGATACATCGCTACTGCTGGGGTACGAGCCTGTATGGACAGGTAAAGAATAAAACAAAATAACTAAAGTAAAACGGTACATTTTCAATAACAGATAGCAATCTTTATTCATCAATTTGATTGGACTGAATTTGGAGTCATAAATAATATTAGCACACTCACTGCCTTGTTTATTAGTACAAAATCTAGTACAGCAACTGGGGAATTTGAAATAGGTCAAGGCAGGGTATGACCTGTAATCTAATGGTGAAGCTTAGTGTTGTCCTCCAGTATACCTTCACTGGTTATTCATCTATTTCTTCTCACTCGTCTCTGTCTCGCTGCCCCTGAGATAAACTTTGCGGACTCTGAATGACCTGTATGACCAGTCCCCATCACAACACACACGGAAAGAGTGCACACAGCATTTCAGAGTCATCTCAACATGCACTCTGCACCGGGTCCCAATGATCCAGAAAAAAGCTCTCTGAATCTGACTTACTATGTCTTCTGTAAAACTAACTGAGGGCTTTCAGGCAGGGCTGAAATGCTGGGGAGGAGCAATCTTCATTCATATTAATGTGCCGGTTCATGACACTCATGCTGTTTGTTGTTGCTGTTGTTTTATTGATTTTTCTTCCACTCTCTCTCCCTCCTCCCCTGCCACCATCTCAAATACACTCAGCTGATGGCCCAGGCTGACCCTTGCAGGAACGAGAGAGGCCTCCTTTGCCACACAAAGGAGTGAATGGCTTGCGGCAGCCGGCATTCACTGGTGAAACAAGGAAACATTGTTGGGCAAAGAGGTACCACGTGAACCATTTACAGTACCAAGCTCCACAACAGATACATTTATTCATTTGGCAGACACTTTAAGCGACTTACAGTGAATTCAAGGTATACATTTTTATCAGTACTTGTGTTCCCTGGGATCGAACCCACAACCTTTGCGCTGCTAACGCAATGCTCTACCAGCTGAGCTACAGGAACACCGAGCTACAGATACGTTCAACAGAGCAAGTAAGCACAAACATCGAATTTTATTCCATGACACAGACCTTTGATACAGTGATGTCATTCTGACTCTTCAAAAATGTAGTTCTTGAAGATTCTTGAACACAATTGAATTAATGATTAAATCTTTCAATAATCATGTTGGTAATCTGGTTAATAATTAACATTTCAGAATAGGTCAACCAACAAAGGGCTTGATTAGATGTTACAAGGCACGAGCAGCCAAACAAAAGCAAGGACAAAGATCCTGTTATCTGGTGGTGATCGAACGAGCCGATCGATCTGGACTTTACATCTCCTCCTGAAACCCCCTTATCAAATCAAGAGAGAGAGAGGAAATTTCAAATTAGATCTGCCAGCATTTCAAGTCGAACCTGTGCCTCCTCTCTCAGCAGAAAATCCATGCAAGTTCAGAGGGAGGTTAATGACATGGCTTAGGTCCTGATAAGGATCCTCTGTAGGTTTCTTTACAAACGGTTCTAGAAGAGGAGAAGAAAGGAGGTATGGTCCTATAGAGCAGATTGTAATTTAAATGCGATATTGTGATATTCAATGATCAATGTCTTGAATATTTTCAACTTGTTAGGTTGCTAACGTTAAGATATGCTGGCTGTTCTACCACATGCAAATGGCGTAGCGAGGCTGCCTTGACGTTGAATATGTGCCAAATTGAAGTGAGGATAAGCTACATTGCATAGCTGCAGTTATCGCAGTAAATGCACGCATTGCTCATGACTGTTTATGAGAATGGACAGGGTGGCTGCTTAGTTTTATCCCTGTGTAATAAACCTGCACTCAGGATTGTGCAAACATAAATTGTAAAAACATAGCATATCACTTCATTTAAAACTAACGTGTTTTACCAACAAGAATCTTTCCCCTCTTTTCAAATGGCACCCCATAAAGTCCTACACCCGACCGGGCCAGAGATGGATGTTTGCATTTAATAATGGCCCCTATTGCTCCCCCTGATAAACCAGTCATCCATCAAAAAAGGGCTGGGAGCCGTTGAGGGAGGGTGAGACAGATAGATGAGGCCAAGCACTCTGCTGTAGTCCTGCATTAGCCATGGCTAAATATTTACAGTGCAGGCAAAGTCCAGGAACAGGTAAGGGCAAAGAAGTGTGGGAGAACAAGCCCCAAACAAACACAAAAGTCCAGATGGCCTTGAGAGAACGGACAGAGTGATAGTGAGAGAGAAAGATCACATACTAGGGGCAGACAAAGAGAAAGACACGCTGTCTGAGTTTCGACTAATAAGGTCCCTATGCAGGGTTTGCTGCACCCAAAACACTCCACAGAGAGGTTTATGACAAATTGGTTAATTTATAATTTCCTAAAACGTCATCAGACAGAATACACTTGGGTTGTGCCGATTAGGGGTTTAGAGTATAAAGCCAATTTACTTAATAAATCAAAATATAACAGGAATAACAATGCATTCAGGTATAACAATGTATATAAAACCACCAAGTTTATCTTTATTAAAATATACATTAATTATTTGAAGGTGAAATAAGCTAAATAGAAATATTTTAGCAGCATTATTAGCCAAGCTTTGTGAAGCGATCTTCCTACACTTGTTCTTGTTGCAGTACGCAGTGCCCTAAAAACTGAACATACACATGCTCCCTACGATTTGGAATCTTACTTAAGATGGCCAGACACCCTATAAAGTCCATTGCACAGGGAACTATAGAATGCACACTCACCAGTTCTAACCATAAGGAAATTCCCAAAACACCCATATGGTTGCCAAGCAACAGGATAGCGCCACAGACCCTTAAATGTTAGCGCTAACATGCATACGTAGAGCACTTATGTTGATGGTGAGTTGTAGCAGGTGGGAAACTGCCAGCAAGTGAAAAACAACCACGTGACCCACAGATGTGTGTGTGTGCACGGACTGAGAACACTGGTCCAGTTGCCTGGTTCACCCTCAGTAATCAGGGAGGCCAGTAGGGGTCAGGGTATTTCTACACACTATCTTGAGCTGCTAAGTGATGTCAGCTCACTCCGGATCCTGAGCTAAGAGAGCGTCAGGGAGGAACAAATAAAATTTTAACTAATTGCCTGTTACGAGCTCCTTTCCTCTCCAGCTCCCTCGGGCTCAACAGGTTAATGTGCATCTCTATGGAGATCCAGCGGGCCTCTCTGAGCTCTCAATCAGGTAGGAATGAGGAAGCACTTTAGAGAGCACCTCCATCCACTTTCACCCTAATGAGCTTCAGCAAAGACCAAAACAACATCACGCTGGTTCCCAGGACTCTCCTCGTGAAGAGCGCACCTCAAAACATTCTTTTTTAAAAAAAAATCTGATTCAGGGCAAGATAAAAATGAATTAGCTTGTGTTAGATATAATTTGAAAACTGAAACTGAACATGTTATGAAAAAATGACCCTCCACCAGTAATTTGTTCTAAGAATTGTAACAAACAGGTACCAATCTATCACCACTCATGTGTTTATGTTTACAACTCCATGTGTTTATGAGTAAGAGTTCATGGAAAAATTAGTGACATCAGCTAAAAGCTTTATTCTTTCGTATAACTGATGAATCATCCACAATAAGACCAGGAACAAGTATTCAGAAAGTAAATACTTTCTGAAAAATGGTCAATTATGACATTATTTGGATAGTACTTCTATACCTCACAGTGCTTTTCAATTAACTAAATATGCCATCTACCGTGACCAAGATCTGCTGTTGGTTATATGTCATGCCAGTATCTGCTCACCTGGTCCAGCAGATGGGGAGCTGACAGTCGTACTCTGCAAGCTTCCGTTCCTGAGGAGAGATGGGGACTTCTGAATCCCCAGACTGCTGCTACCAGTGCTCACTGCTCCCACACCTCCAGTACTGTTGATGGTGCTTCCGCGGCAGCCCATGTTGCTCATTGATGATGACGATGGGGAAGTGGACGAAGGCAGCGTGGCTCCGTGTTCTCCAGCATCAGTGGTTTTACCATCCTGGTTGAAGCACGGCCCATATCGGTTCCTCCAGTTCCCCCTCTTCTTCTTCTTCACACCATCCTCACCAGTAGAGGAAGATGAAGTCGCAGAGGAAGAGGACGAGGAGGGTTGGGGGCGTTTGTAGCCGGCCGAGGCCAGGCCCCCAAGCTCTGCGGCTGGGTGACAGTTTTCATAATGCTTGCTGGAGCTGGAGCTCGGAGGGAGGGTCAACATGCCAAAGGTGTTGAGACCCACGATGCCCTCAGAGACTCCGCCCTCTGAACCACTCTTCCCGTGGCAACGGCCAAATGAAGAAGTCGTGTAGGACTCGACGGCCCTCAGGTTGGATTCAGAGAAGCTGTGGAAGTCAGAGGTTGGCTGGACAACAGATCCACTGGAGACTGATTTACTGGTGCTACTGCTGCCTAATAAAAGACCTATGAGAGAACAAAGAGATGACGATGAAGATACACAGTAATAACCACGAGCTCATTACAAGGCTGAAAACAAAAACTAATAGGGACACAGCAAGTGCTCACAAACCCCCAAGACCTTTTTGCAGTCACCAGCAGTTCTAAAAGGTGACAATTCTACATAATTTGTAACTTACAACCTTCTTCCCAACCATAGAACTTTGTCATGTTAAGCATTACCAGTGTTTCCAGCCATAGCTTTTCCTCTTATAGTGAATAACTACATCCAGCAGAAATTATTCAAATGAAAAAAGAAACTGGCTGGCCATTTGAAAAACCATGAAAAACCATTTCAAAAACCTCCTCGAAAATCAGGCTATGAAACGCACCCCTTCCATCTCCCATGGTCACATACAGGCAGCCAAACCATCAGCTACGTAGGCAGGTGACCCAGATCTACGTGTTCATGCAGGCCCTACCCTCAGGCAAGGACTCGTCCTTCAGCCAAAGCCAAAGTAACAGCACCTCCATGATTTTACAGCTCTGGCAGGCAGCTGCCAAGGTTTTACTTCCAAATCTAAGCAGCCAGTTGATGGTAGTAGATGGTACAACCTCACCTCAAAGAATATTATTTTTATCTGACTTTCTTACATCAACAACAGAAAGACAATACACAATGTTGTAAAAATGTTCCATATCACGATTTTGTTATTGCCAAACACAAAGGTCTCCATGTAATAACAGATTTCTGATATTGCATCTCTGATACTTGGAATATTACATCAGGGCAGCTGAACATAACAGTTGTGCACATCAACAGACCTTGGATCTGGGTCAGGTGTTGTCATAACAGCCCTAGCAATATGACACACTTGTAGCCATCAGATTGGATCTCACAGTTAATCTCCAACATCTTTTGATCTCCTGCGTTCTGCTGTGAAAACACTGCGCTGTTTCTTTTTCTGGAGTTCCTCGAAGTTTGCATGCATCTCCAGCGAGGAGGCCCCACCGCACTCTGACACATTAATGATTAGTCTGAATTTTCCAGACGTGACCTCTGCTTCAATCCCTCCATCACGGCTTGATAGCAGAGGGGAAAGGAAACGTGTTTCTGCTTCGACACCCGAGCCTCCCTTGTACACACACACACACACACCACCCGCAGCACAGCCGACTCCGAGCTCCACATTACAGCGCCAGCGGCAGCCGGCCAGACGACAGCCTTATCGCACACACATGCCATTCGTACTGCTTCTGGCTTCTTTCCAGTTCTGTCACAACACACTCCCTCAAGTGTCACATACAGGAAGTTGACACGAGACTTGAATCTCACCGTTTGTCTTAATTTAGAAAGACGGAGAGCACAGAAAGTTTAACAAGGTTGTTTACTTATTCAGTTAATCAACAATCCGTCGCAAAGTGAAGCTGATTTATTCGAGTCTTACCTTGCTGGAATGGGCTGGTCGAAGAGGAGGCCGTGGATGAAGTCGCAGTAGTGACCACAGGGCCGTGGGGTTTGCTCGGAGCAGACTTGCGGCCCCTGGATCCAGAGCTGGAGCTGCTTCCGTGACTGCTGGACTTCTTGCTCTTGCCCTCGGAATTCTTGCTATCCGAGGACCCGCCATCCTTGGAACCGGAATGAGATGGAACTTCCTGAAAGTTGGCGTTGGTGAAACGGCCTCCACCATCGTCCAGTCGCTTCTGAGTGGAGGAGATGGAGGAGACGCTTCCTCCGCTGCTACTGTAGCTCTGCAGCCAGACAGGGAAACATAAACATGCAAAAGTCTCAGAATGAACCCACGGTATAAATTACTAGAGTGTTACATTCATAAGTGGCTGCTGAGCAATCTTGGATGACTTCCAAATAATTGTTAAGTGTGACTGACATATTCCCTCCCTCTCCAAACCAGCACTGCATAACAAAACTAGGAACAATTTAATACATTATCAAGGATCTGAAATGTGTTGTTTTTGTTAAATAACATGATATTGGGGAAAAAGCCCAGTGCTTTATAAGACAAACGTGCAAGTACACCATCAAACAGACATGCAGACTCACTTTCTCAGAGCTCACCATCAGAGCTGGTACCAGGGACGACGAGAGCTCCATAGACTTTTTGTGCTTTGGTTTATGACGATCTCTTTCTTTATGTTTCTGTGATAAAACGGTAGAAAAGCATCATTAAAGAGGACAAACCAAAGGTGTTGACTGTGCAAGTACACCTTGAGAGGCTACACTGCCATTTCTGGAAACAAAGAAACAGAAAGATGGGAAACTCAAAAGATGAAACAAAGAACTCGTCCTGAACACGTCAATCTTCTGCATTCATTCAAGCCTGGTGAAGGACAGCCACTTCTCCACAAAGATCTTCTCATGAAGACTCATAGAAAGTGTTTTTCTCAGGATGTAAAAGGTTTCACATTGCAGGCCTGACCACAGCCTACTGCAGCTTAATTTACACCCCGGTCTAGTGCGGCGCTCTGCACAGCTCTATTTGCACCCGAGAAACGGGAACGTGAACAAATTTACACCTCACACTCCAATCGAACACCTCCAACCTCCTCTTAAGAGCATGCCTGTAAAAATATGCAGTGATCCTAAACCATTCGAAGAGAATATTTACACATTCCCCACTGGAGCGACACAAACGTATATCTTTCTTGTCTCTTTCTGTCATCGTCCAACCATTGTCTTAGAATTGACAATCATTCTGGACGGTTTACTCCACTTTGCTGTGCAAGTGGCAGCGACAATTCCAGCGGCCCTCAGGCCTAAGTTTTTCAATAAAAATAAACATGCACTTCCTTAAAGCCATTTCCTGCATATGCAATTTTAAATGCCATTTTAGTAGAATAGGAAAATCATACACGCTTAAAATGAAGGTTTGAATAAGTATTTTTTGTGTGTGTGCCTGGAAAAATTGCATTTGTATAGAACACTCCATGATACTGTTTTTCAACTGCGTTCTACACATCTAAAACAATGCAACATTTTCTCCAACAATTATCTGCATATGCAAGTAATTATAAAACTAAATGTTTTTTTATCTTTTTGTTTTAAAGAAAAAAAAAATATCATTAAGTTTGACCTCAAAGATATAAAACTAGAAAATTAAATATAAAGTAAATAAATGGTGATATATTAACAATTTATATTTTCTCACTGAAATCACAATGCTTTGTAATGCTACATACACATTTGCTCTCAAAAAACTGCTCATTTTAAAAGGAAAACAAGACTTATTTATAATTAAAATTGCTCCTAAATGTGTTGACAGGGCTAACATTGCAAGAAAAATTTAGTTACTACTTTGGTTTACAAATAGGAAAATAAAAGCATCTTGGGTTCAACAATTCATTAAAATTAGAACTCTTACAAAACTCTTGGCAAAAAAAACAGACCTTAAACATTATATTTACTTGTCTAATTAATATTCTGATATCAACACCTTTCAAGAGCCTGACATAAGACGACAGCTAGCTTAATTATGCAAAGATGAATAGTTAAAACAGAGAAAATGCAAAGCAAAGAGCACAAAAAGCCAAGACATTTATCATAATTCATCAATGCCTTTAGCAGATTAGTGAAATGTATTAAATCTCTTTCAGGACGAACAAAGAAAACACTCGTGAGATTTCAGGCTAATTCAACTACTATAATTAAACAAACTACTGATAAAATAATAAATCTTAAAATTGAAGTTATTCCTCGGAATAAAAAAACATACAAAACAAACAACACTTAAACTAATCATCTAGAATCCAAAGCAAAAATACCCTAACAGATTGGAATTAAAAATATGCGAGGCAGGAAAAAGGACAGAGAATGAAAACCTCATTTTATTCCCAGATGCCAGTCTCAACTGTCTCTCAAAGCACATCTGAACTAGCTGCAAATTGAGAAGCTTTTAGCCTCTATTGTTGTTTGGCCCTGGGGTTTGGAATTAGCTAGGTATACATCTGAGCCCCCCGACCTTTGACCTGGGAATGAGAAGTACGGGGGGGATGGGCCCCCTTTGCTAATGCAAATCAGGCCTTGTAACAATAGTCACGGTGCAGCACAGGGTTCCAACCTGAATCGTTGTCTATCCCTCTTAATACTGAGAAAGCAGAGAAGTTAAACATCGGAATAATTCTGGGACAACCTGCTTTAAATGGCATCTCATATTTTATCTTTCGCTAACCTAGATTATACAGGCCGAGCAGTCTGTCTTTGAGGATCTTAACCGGGCACTGTCTAGTTCATTTTGGTATTTCCAATCCAAACTTATTTAAACAGATTTGAATAATTAGTGAATTTGTATCACATAATCAACAGCCTCAATGATCAACATCAACTCCTGCTGTGTACACTGATCAATTATCAGCACATTTGTAACTTTTAACATGTTCCTTCAAACACATCCACAATAACGCCTAATACTTTACTTAAATAAAAATGATTGAAACTATAAGTAAAAATTTATATTTGTAATTTAATAATTTATATTTACTGATTTTATGTTTTGTCAGTAATCTCAAAACAAAGTATTAAAACAAATGTATTGTTGTTCCATTTTGCACTCACCATCACTTAACAATTAAAACTCAGGTTTTATCACATTCTCTGTTTTATTTAAATTTATTTAGGCTTACAGCCAAATTTCAAGGGATAAAATGTAATGTGATAACGACAGAAAGTATTCAATTTAATTAGGTTAAATATGATTAAACTTCAAAAAAGAATTATAAAGCAGGACCAATTAGCCTAAAAAATGATGAAGGCAAAAACGTTCAGAACTGACAAATACAAAAAAAACAACATAAGACGAAGACATTGTAATAAAAATGAATTCAACGCTAAGAGCCATTTTAATGACTCTGTGTGAATAGACCAAATCAGATCACTGATTAAGAGTGTTTGAAATACGCGGCCGGTGGGAACTGCTGAGAGGAACAGGCAGAAAATTATAAATGACGATGGACAGATGTGATGAGCTTCTCCACACATTTCACACTATGAGGTCTGGCTCTAAAACTGGGTTAGTATTTCACATTGTTACAATAAGCAGAATAAGACACAGACATAGAATTAAATCAAGGTTTCTGTTTGATTTTTACATGCAATACTGATGGTCTTCCACCATAATGAACGAATTTTATTGATACAAGCCTGTTAGACACAGCCTGTGCTTAATTGAATTAAATGGGCAGGCGCGTAAGGCCAATGATGCTACATGTTTCATTCGGTATGGCTGTGTACAGAAACTCTCGTAGAAAATGAGTGGAACAAATGACTACACTACCTATCAATGCTGATTAAACGTAGTCAGTGGAACTAATGGCCATGACGAAAGCTTTTCTATGAATACAGCGGTTGTTATGTTGATAATTTGTGGCAGCACCAAAATACTAATCACTCTGAGTGATAAAAGGCACTGTTTTCCCTCCCACAGCTCTGAAAGCTTTGTGGAATATGAAACGTGGGCACGCGGGGGACGGCTCAAGGTGACGGAGGCCAAACAAAGCTGATCGTGGGGGTGCGTATTGCGTACTGACAAACAGGAGTTTTGATTACCTCATAGTCTGAAGCCGTGAGGAGAGTGCGTCAATCACACATGGCAGGAAGTGAGGTAGATCTGGAGGCTGCCTTACCTTCTTTTCCTTGTCATGGTGCTTATCCAAAGAGTGAGTGGAAGAATCACTTAAGCTTTGAGCCCTACTACCACGGCCTTTGCTCCTTCTCTAAAAGGTGAAAGAGGAACTTCGAGTTACCATTTAAAGTCCGTCCAATTTCCCTTTTTCCTATTTCTCACCTCTCTCTCTTCTAGTAACAGAAAATAGCCCTTACTGAGACAAAGGAAACAAAAAGTTGACAATTACGGCAAAGAGAGGGAAAAAAGACACATTGTCATGACAACCAATCATGTTTTTTATGTTAAAATGTTACTGCATCAGATGTGTATCTTGTAACTGGACAAGTCGACGTGAGGGTAAGTAGCTTGAAAATACAAAACATAGCTTTGAATTGCCAACTATATTTGCTTCCGCTAACAAACAACAGTAAAATCAAAGAGACTCTTCAGACCGATATCAACTTTTAGTTTTAGAGAAAAAATAAACATTGCAAGTTCCGTGACATAGCTCTCAACATCTAAACTGGCCGACCATTACATATTTCTTACAACACACAATTTAAATAAGTCACATCAGCTTCAGTTTAATAACACTTATCAAAAATATTGGTAATATATGGTTCTTTTTAATGCCAAAAAGGGTCCCTAAAATTGTTATTGTCAACAGCCAACGGAAACAAAGCCCTACATGGAAAAGTCAAAGGTTAGTACCCAGATTAAACTAAGAAACAAGTGCTGATGTTTTCAGTCCATTAACAGAGTAACTGGGAGACGTGGTACAACCTGCAGAAAGATGCTGTTTCGATATACAATCAGGAAGAAACTGTAATAGATGAACAGTTGTGTCACTTTAATCTGACAAAAACAACAAAATTAGGAGGATCACGGATGCTAACGTTCCTTACCAGATATATTAATGAAGGTGTAAACCACAACACTTACACTTGAAAAATAATATGAAACACTTAGACTAGCGACCACAGCAGTTATTAGTAAATGAAGGAAATAAAACAAACACACACAAATAAATAAACATCACAATTGCTCCATCACAAATCCTGATTCATTACAATCTTCTGAGAACATCACAAAGCATAAGCTCCGCCTTCAGCTCCTCACTCAGAAGACCTGTAGAGGACTGGCAGCATGTGAGAAGCCTTTGTTGGGAGGGAGGACGGACACACACACACAGACACACACACACACACACACACACACACACACACACACAGACACACACACACACACAGACACACACACACGTACAGCACAAATCTGAGAAGCAGCAGGGGGCTGTGGCTCTAAAGCTCAGTGTAGCTCTAGGGCTGGAGTGAGTAAACCCCCCTCACCATACACACACACACACACAAGGTTTGTGGTGACTTTTTATAGACAATGACTTCCATACTGTACAAACTGTATATTCTATCCCCTAACCGTCACCCTACTCCTAAACATAACCCTCAAACAAATATTTACAGTTTAAAAAAAAGCATCATTCAGTATGTTTAATAACTGATCCCCACAATGGTAGAAAAACAAACACACACACACACAAGCTCAAGTCCACACGTGCTAAGGACTGAGTAGAGCTAGACAGAAGACCACAGGGTCATCGCTGGGCTGTTTCTGTCTCTCTGAAACCCTAACCTTATTTTTTTTTCTGAGAGAAATACTAGAATGAGGAAAATGCAGGAGAGAAGAGGGGGTGAGGGGAAGGAGAGGAAAGAAAAAGAGAGACAGACAAGAGTCCAGCGAGTTGCTGTTGATTGTCAACGAGATTAGGGGGTTAAAGGGTTTGAGGTAGATTGAGATGGGGATGGCAGGGGCCACTGGGGGTGGGAGGGGGGATTATGCCACAGCTCAGCTTTCAGCAGCTATAATTGGACCGGGAGTGCTAGACATTCACGAAATGAGAGCTATTCCAGATGAGGGAGTGCCTTTCAAAAGCACAGTGCATTCACGTGCTATTCTGGATGTGTAGTAACGGCACAACAAGGCAAGATGACATGATCAATATGTGCTTGACGTGATCCGTGTGTTATTAAAGGTAAAAACAAGAAGAACAGATGGTAGCTTGAATGCTCTGACGTGAACAAGAGTCATCAAATCAAAGTTCTACACAAGCACTATGAGAATAAATAACCAACACAAATTAACAAGCAAAACACATAATTAAGGTGAAAAAATCCATATGCATCTTGTTACTCTTAAAAGGCTTGGATACTAAACATTTATAAACATTTAATAAACATTTTGGATACTAATTTATTCTTATGGGGGATGTAATGTTTATTTCTTACATTTAAAATAATGGAATCTGTCATAGTGATGGAGAAAATAAATGTTGGGATTCTCCAGCGGTGGTACTTTGTAACAGAGTGTGTTTTATTGTTTTTTTTTTATATTTTATAGTATAGAAAAAGCAGAATCTTACCAGTTTGCTGTAATGGTATTTGCAGTATCCACAGTACTTCACATTATCAGCATCTGAGCCTTGTTCTTCACACAACAGCCCAGCAAACTGAGCACTAAACGCAAAGACGACAAAACAATTGCGGTATAAGACTGTGGAAACAAAGTTCTATCAAGCGATGCTTGTACTGATAAAAAAATCTCCATTATAATATGCAAAGACAAGATTTTCCTTTCGCACAACTTGTGCAGCTAATTTCAAGTGTTTTCAGGGCTAACGTTGAGGTAATGTTCTCTTTACACTGTGCCTGGCAACATTGCAGATCTCGAGAGTCACACATTACAATTACAAGCTACGAGCAAATAAGAGGCTGAGACCAAGGTTGTCAATAAAAACATAAGATTCTGTTTGCGCTTAATGTCTGTGAGCAACTAGCTGCTCCATTTCCTGAGGATGCGCTTAAAGAACAGAAATGCCTTTGACTTACAAACGTTAGATTTCGATTTAGGCTGTTTCAGTCAGAGAACACTATTGGGACACATTCCCTCAAAAGGCTATATGGATTAGTCTTTGATAAATATGTGTGCTATTGTTAATAAATATATACTGTAAAGTGGCTATATTGTAGTGGCTATATTGCCAGCACCCTGATTTATCTTTAAAACTGGCTCTATTACATTCTTGATTTTTGTATTTTTCATTGCTGTATTTGTAAACAAAACAAAAAAATTTGCACAATAAACAGGCACATCCAGATAACCACTGACAGACCTCTGAAAGCATAAAGAAAAAATTAAGGTAACCAAGTTTGTTTAGAAGTTCCCAGGCTATTTAAACTCTTCTGAAGAAGAACTAGTCGTAAACCTTTTGTTGAATATTGTCTGGAGATGACAGCTTAGGTAATTACTTGAATGGGCAATTACTCAATTACTTGCATGAGATTATAAAATAATGTGACTCACCATGTGACGTGGAAAGCCTGTCGGCAGCCATGTTTATTACACGTCATGCAGGCTCCGGTAGCAGCTTTGCTCTCACGACCTTGTTCCTCACAGATGTAGCACGTCTAGAGAAAAACAAAGTCACCAAACTGATTCTTCACATACTGAAACAACCAATTCCTGAGCAATTATTATGGTATACAATGCATTGTCGCATGACCCACGGCTTGTTTAGCGTGAAGGCTCTACCAATTTAACAAGTCTCTCAGAAGCAGACCTTTCCAGAGCCCTGAATATTAAGCAAGTGATAACCATAACCAAACTGGCTCACAGTGAGGACTCAATTACCAATACAGCTGAATCTATTTTATCCCGCATTTTAAACTCACTATTTCAAGCATGAGATTAAACTGAGCTCTGTAGTTCTGACACAGTGTTGAATCCAAAACTAACTGATTTAATATAGAATCTAAGTGATTGAATGACACAAACTGATTTTATATTAGTTATCTACTGCACTGAAGGGAATCAACAGAAAACAGAACGCAATTATGTTTTAAAATAAAAAAATGAAAGCGGTGTCATGAAGACAAATACCGTTAGCACTTCAGCTAACATTGTTTTCTTTATCCACACAGTGGGGCGAAAAAGTTTTAGGACAATAACTAAACATTTGGACGTTGCAATTACTCACAAGTTACAGTAATGTACGGTAATCCAGCTGGCATCTGCATATAAGCACTAAATACAATTACACATTTGTGTAGATTTTACACATGGAAATTGAGATTTGATCATAAACATAGCTGGTTCTTTTCATTTTACACCATCTTCGTAAATTTGCCACAACGTAAACCATAACTTCGATTCATTCATGCTTGTGAACTGTATTAATGCCTCATTCTGTTTATTCAACACTGATAAATGTAGCACTCGGTCCCTTAAGAAAACACGTTCACAGCAGAGCTAAACGTCCTTCACACATACCGTTTACATTGCTGAGCTGATTTATGAGAGCCTTTTGTTGAGACTTTGCTTTCCAATTGATATCAGCACCTCATTGCAATAGCAACACATAACACGATTAGGTGTGTGTTATACAAAGTGGCCACTCTGAGATTACTTACCTTGTTATACCGTTCGTGAGGAACGGACTGAAGAACGATGGGCTCCATGGTGGATACATTGGCAAACTCCACCTCTGGGATGTAAAGAGCACAAACCACATGGGCCCAACCTAAACGACAACACCACATATGATCAGACATAATTACTAAATTTCTCTATAGGAAGATCCTGTATTTCTATAGGAAGATCCTGTATTTCTATAGGAAGATCCTGTATATCTATAGGAAGATCCTGTATATCTATAGGAAGATCCTGTATATCTATAGGAAGATCCTGTATTTCTATAGGAAGATCCTGTATTTCTATGGGAAGATCCTGTATATCTATAGGAAGATCCTGTATTTCTATAGGAAGATCCTGTATTTCTATAGGAAGATCATGTATTTCTATAGGAAGATCCTGTATTTCTGTAAGAAAAGTGCCCCTAAAAAGTTGGAGGCACAAGTACTCTGAAACAACATTTTATAGGTTAAGAAGGGTATTAAAGCAGAAAGGTATATAAATTGTAAATATATAGATTTAATATAGGTTGGAACTAATAAAAAGTCCATTTATTTAGAGGCTGTGGTCATTTGTTTGCTTATATTCACATCTATTGGGCTTCCACTATGGTGTGAAAAACAGTTATTAAAGTACATGGGCTGAGGGTGGCCACATAAACACAGAACACCCGGGACTGGAAGAATCAGATGGCATATTCTCTGCCTACAGTCTAGACCAAGTGTGGAACCACAAGCACACATAAATATATAATTACAGGCCACCCCCATCTCAGCTTTTCTCCACATCAGCTGTCTGTTTAGCCACAATACCACTACAGTAAATGATTTTGATTTAACGACCATATTCTGCAATGTTTGTATGAGAAGGGAGTGGATGCAAATGAACTCAAGTTTATTAAGTGCAAATGCACACTGTTTTCAGCATAAGGACTCAGCAACAGGCCTAAACTTAAATGTGAACCTTTGAACTGTCTTTGACCCCAGCCTGAAGGGACAAGGAGGTGGGTTTTGTTGTTTTGAAGTCCCTCCAAGAATCCAGCAGAAGCCTATAAACCAGGCAATAAAAAAAACCAAGCACACCCCAAAGAACTCCCAACCCCTTCAAACAGAAGGGTGGCTTTCTTGAAAAGAACAAATTGCCCAAGATGTTCTTAGCTACAAGTATGCAAGTACTAATCTTGTTCTCTTCGAAATGTTGGTAAACATTTTAAAAAAGCTTTAGGTATGAATTAACAACAGAATCAGAAAGAGTTTAGCAGGAAGGCAAAAAAAAAATCTGAAAACTGTCAAAACAGACAGACAACCGCATTGTTGCCCCTTTTTTCCTGAATAAGTTTCAGCATGTTTGATTGAATCAGTCACACGCCTTAAGTCCAGAGTTTTCATTTGGGAATATTCTGGTGTTTGCATAATTTAACAATAGTCACACTTGTAAAAACCATGTGGTGGTCAGGGGAGGGGGGGGTCAGTAGTAGTGTGATACAGTTACAAAACTTCACTTTTTATTGGCTAAACATGGAATAAAGATAAAGTGCTGTCCTCCATCTTTAAAACAATAAGTAACTTGTGTGACCCTTCCTGGTTAGAACAAGTAATCTTGCTCAATCGTAAGAAAACAAGGCCAGAATTCTTGTGTCAAACATCACTTTCCCTACTCGTAAATAACCTTAAATTATGGAATCCTCTAAGAATTTCAAACTGCTTTCAGATTTTAGGCAAAAAGACATTACATGGTTCGAAACAGCTCAAGCATAAGCCTGGGGCAATGATGTTTCCCTGATGGCCGTTAAACAGCTCACTGCCCCTAAAGATGGGGCATGGTTCTGCAGCTGTGTCCCATGCCAGGTTTACAGTCTCTGGGCTGCCCTCACCGTGAACCCTGAGCAGGAAGAACAGAAGTCCTCTCTCAGCCCCACGATGACCCTGCTGAGACTGCCCACTCATAAAACCAAGGTGAGAGAGATAAACACACTTCCAAACCCCCTATCCATAATCATTTAGAAAAAATGCAAATGAAAAAACCTTTGTAACCAAAGATACAAGGCCAGCTTTAAAACTTCTGATTCAAAAGCATTTTACATTTAAAAAAATACACCAGAACAACAAAGCATTTCCCATAACATCTCTATAAAGTCCAAACTAGGTTAAATTACGTTATGGTAAGACCAAATAAAATAATGTTGTCCAATTAACAGTTTGCTGATGATACATGTATTAAATAACAGTATCAGCAGTATCTTTTTTACAGCAGCATTTCTGCGATTATTGTCCAGAAGTGAGCTGAAATACTCAAATCAAAATGTTTTTTGTTTAACATCTGCATTCATTAGAGGTATAAAAATAGAATTGTGTTATCCTCAGCAAAGTATGTGTTACTGAACAAGAGGTTACATCATTGTAACAGCTTTAAGAAAGTGCAAACCAATCCTTTTTAACAACAAATATACTTTCTGTTCAGATTTTTAAGACTTAAGTTGATCAAGGTGATCTTTGACAAGTGTTAATCTATTATTTTTGTGCAAATGTTTTGTAAAACACACAGTTGACAGAGTGGAACAATGCAGTGCAAAAAACAACAACACTGGGACACACACTCCAACAACAATAAAAACAACAATTTAGCCTCCTGTTTCTGTATTTCATCCTATATTTAACCACTGGAGTCAGTTCAAGCCACCAATTTTTCAAGTAATGATGTTGATATTTTCTGCATTTTACAAACATCATTTGTGAAAGATAAAGTTAGACTTACCCCCATTGTCTGTTCGTTTTAGGGCTCCATCCTTGTGGGGACACAGCTCACACCTCTAAAAATGAGAAGAGAGACAACATAAATCCACTGTCCTTTCAACCATCTGCAGGCCAGACACGGCTCTGATGGTTTTCAGGAACACAGGGCAAGAAACAAAAATTGAGGGTTAGACATCATTTTCATTCTTGAAGCTAGAGCACAAAACATCCCAGCAAAACTGATCAATGAAACTGTAGACAAGAGGCTTTGATCGTTGAGCGAAGCCCAGAAAGGCTGCTTCTACTTTCAAAAACAAAAGGTGTCCTGTTCAGCTATAGGAGAAAACGGGTTTAGACAACCATTTTTGGGACAAGAAAGAAGAAAACCTTTTAAAATAAGTTGAATGATCTTTCAAAATGATTGACTAAGGACAACTACTGCAAAAACAAGCAAACATATCGAAACAAAAGAGATTGGAGAAAGATTCCTCATGCATAACACTACGTCTCTTTAGATGTTTTTTGTAATAAGGTCTGGAAAAGGGTTAGATAATTTGGGCAGAACATTATGCTTTAACCATGCCATTTTGTGCCACATACCACTATGTTCAAAGTTTTTAAACTTCTGCTCAGTCGGCTGTCCTCCTCCTCTTTGTTACAGGTGGTGGACAGTCCTCCTTCTGCTGGGGTCTGCCAGCTCGGCTTTCTCCCCCTCCACCCTTTAATCTTCGGGAATAAAGTGGCAAAGCAGGGCACAGATGGAAAAAATGGGCTTATTTTTAGTAATTGGAGGAATCAGATGTAGAAATTCTGTTTCATCAAAATGATTGCTTTGGGAATTTAAAAAACAGCCTTAGCCCTCCAATGTTTTTTGAGGGCTATCAATTTTCGCAAATCTTTGATGTTTGTTTGATTGGTTAGAATTTGAAAAACGCAAAAATTATTACTACTGAAATCATGTTGCTTTACAAGTGCAGGTGGCATTAAACACTGTTCCTAACCTCCACGGTGGGATCTTGGCGTAAATCCAGACCTTTCAACAAAAATACCCACATACTGGGTTGCATAACAGGTTTTCCCTTCTTGTGACACATAATTCTTCTGGTCTAAACTGCCACTTTCATTTCATGCCCACCTGACAAGTCACATGTACAACTTGGCGGTCTCATATCTGCTTTCAAAGGAAACTGTTTCAACTGCCAATGCAACTGTGTCTATCCTAACCACTCACGTTTCCTTTACTGAACCACAATCTTTGGCTTATAGATAACAGAATGGCCTTTAATGTAAGCCAGGTTTTGAGATGGGTCCTTATTCAGAACACTGTCTTTGACTATCGAGCATGAAAACTTATGCCAAAAATAAGAGTGTACTCAGACTAGGCACTCTGAACCGTGCCCTGGTGTGTTCGAAACCCAAAGCCTGGTTCATTTGATCAGAGTGATCAAACAAACCCCACCTACCTCTTCAAGCGGGCCAGAGCACAGTTCGATTGGGCATGGACGTGGTTTGCATGTAGTGTGGTCACTAACCGTGCCAGCGCACAGAGCAGCTACTCATCATTGTGACAACAAGCACCTTTTATTACTGCATGGATGGTACATTTTTCAATTAATTTCATTAATTAGAGTATATTTAGGTTTATAACGGGTCTGATTCTCACCTTGTTGATGAAAAGGAATTGTAGTTTGTGACTAAAGCTGTACATTTCTTGTAATAATCTTATGATATGTGCTGTACAATCAAGTGAATCCACTCAGAAGTTTAAGTGTAAGTGTGAATTTAAGTGCAACTGTTACAAGGCAACCGTGCCTAGTGTGTGATACACCCTAAAGAACAAATATGCCAGAAAAGTTTCATTTTGTAACCTGATTCGTAAATGTTTAAATGACCTGGTAAACACATAATGTCAACCAGATTTACCTTAACCTGTGGTCTTGCCTATGAGTTTTGTTCATGATAAGCAAATAACCATCATATTAATGCATTAAACAACCTGCCCCTTAAATACAGTATGTTTGCAAACATAGTCATATAGTGCAGAGCAACACTCATTAATTCTATATTACACACAAAATACTGTATATAGTGCTTGTCATACACTCAAAAAAGCTAAAGAAAATATCTGATTAAAATAGTTCCACAAAACATACAAAACCATAAAATATTAAAAACTGCATGTCGTCTTAAAAACAGGCTGATGCACAGAATCCAGACATAGAAAACCATGAAACTTGCATTACAATTATCTAAAATAACCTTAGCATTGTACAGACATGGTGCTATATGACAAGAAGATATTTGCAGCATAAGGAAACATTGCTGCTGTAATTTAATGGCACTGTCTGTACAATCTGCATGTATATCAGTGACTGTCAAATGTGATTTTGTTTTTCAGTGAGCTTTCAAGCTTCAGGTGTTAAACTGACCATTAATCAATAAAACTTCTATTAGTTAAAACACATAAAAAGGTTTTTTGCAGACAAAGGAAAACATTTTCATTCTAAACTCTCAATTTCATGGTTTTTAACAAGCCAGACAGGTGCACAATGAATCCAGAAATAAACTATAGTATAACAGAATAAAATTAAATTACTTGACAGGTTTTTAAATGCAATTACTTGCATTCTAAACTTCTGACAAAAAAAATTCCCTCGAGTCTTGAGTAAACAAATAACGTATTTAGCATTATTTCAGAATACAACAGTACCACTGTGTTTACTGATGACTGAAATTGACTGATGCTTTACTGCACTAGCCAGTTCATTTGCTCCTCAAGGTCTCTACAACTCACCCAAAAGTGCATACAGCCAAAACTAAACTAGAAATCAAACACGGATGCTTTTCATTTAAATTA
This sequence comes from Ambastaia sidthimunki, assembly GCA_036877625.1. Taxonomy (NCBI): domain Eukaryota; kingdom Metazoa; phylum Chordata; class Actinopteri; order Cypriniformes; family Botiidae; genus Ambastaia; species Ambastaia sidthimunki. The sequence goes on along the minus strand of JAZGTK010000118.1, from coordinate 10,781 downwards.
TTTTTTGCTTTCAGACTTTACTAGAAACACTTCCCCTACTTGTAACATCAATACAGGTTAAAAACAAAAGCTTAGCATTGTAGTGCATAACCATGTTCAGTCACACACATGCCCTAAATGCAGTGTATTGTGACCTGATTAAATACAGCTGTTTGGTCACAGACTTCCTGTTACAGAGGTCCTATGCCTGGCCTTCAGCTGTATTTGTTCTGATGTGTTCCAGCTACCAATGTCTTAGTCTGCACTAGTAACTTAGTAGCATTTGTCAGATGCTTTTATCCACAGCAACTTTTAAGGTACATTTAAGGTACACATTTCATCAGCATGTGTGTTTCCTGGGAATCGAACCCATAAACTTGCCATTGCAAGTTATTAGCTGAGCTACAGAAACACTTCAATAAACACCAGACCTTCAAAGCATTAAACGTTAATGTCTCAGCAACTATCAAAGAGGATCGGCAAACAGGAAGACGGTCTAGACAAAACAGTCTGAAAGATTTGTATAAAGATGAGGAAACTCACCACCCTGGCAGCTCGCTCCTGCGATTCGCATTTCCTGCAGAACCAGGGGCCTGTGGGGACTTGGACAATTCCATAGCAGGCTGAAACAACAGGAATGAAGAACATAAGAGATGAAGAGAGTGGCATCCATCTCTTGTGTACCAGTCAACTTGACTATCCTTTCCTGTTAGAATTTGAGTTTGGCGTATCACTGATATTTTAGGGGACATGTGGGGGATAATGCTAATGCAACAATTAAATGTTATAATAAAAAAAAAATGCAGCCCTAACTGTATGGAAATAGTGAGTGAATCAACTTTGTGTTTACATTCTGTGTCAATAAAAAGCAACAAACGTGCTCTGCTACATCAATGAATTGAATAGCAAGACCTGGGTGTTGACGACTGGGTGTAGACGATAAACATCTAATATACAATCACCCAATTCAATATGTGTTAAACAAAAGCAAGATTAGACAAGTTTGGTTCATTCAACTGCCAACTGGAATAATTTGCCTAAATCTCCACACCTTAGCCCTCCCCAAAATCAAGCAGCCCTGACAACATCTGAACAGCAAATAAATAGTATTTAAGTTATAAACTCATCCAAAACAAAATCTAAGATACAAGCATGATACATCTGAAGTGAAGATAGCATTCACCCAAACAATCAGGAACATTCCACACCTGATTCCTTTAGGTCCCAATGTCAAGGCAAAACCCCAAACAGGCACAAAGCACATTTCAGCACCTGTCCGTAAATGTTTATTAAGCCAGTTAATGTCTTATGTACAAGTACCATGTACAAATGACAGTGAACAATTTCTCAGACTATAAACAAGACAAGCCACAAGAGATATCACTGCTAAGTACACAACATATACATATGAACAAAAATGTACAAGAATTACATAAAATTAAGAACAGTACATTTCCTGTCTGACAGATCACTTTTACAGTAGAATTGTCATTTTTACTATTACCCATAAAAAACAAACATGTTTCCTTCTTGTTTCTGAAACATGTCATCTAAATCATTATGCAAACTAAAACAAAAAAATACAAGACAACTGCACAAAACACTGCATGACCCTGGTAATAATCAATATTTGCCAACAGTTGACAGCTTGGATCATAAATATACACGTTTTGAGGTTTGTGTGTCTGACTCATCTCGTTTCCATATGTGATTGACACGTTTTTGCTTGTGAACCAGTGGAGATAATGAACAGTCATGAACGACATGCAGTTTCACTCGTGCTAACTACACAACATTAGCACACAGTGGTAACTTTTTCCTCCCGGGACCTGGACACGTTACAAAACACCTCCACCCGACAGCTTAAACAACCAAAATAATGAACGTACCGTCCCGATGCTACAAAAAAGGCGCCACATAAAACTTTCGTCATACTGTGTAGACGGTTGAGCTAGGCTAACGTAGGCTAGGCTAAGCTAAGCTAATCCTCTCAACGCAACAGCAGGGAACTTATCAAAACATTCGCTTCAAACAGGCCTCCAGTGCACAAAAAAATCAAACCACGCTTCGGCACAACACACATTAAAGCCGTTATCTTTATATTTACCTTGGTGGACGGCGACATTACAGCCGTGACCGTCGCAGTAGACTAGCGGGTTTTCGGCCCAGCCTCTCTCATCGGAGCACACGCAGCAGCCTCCGATCATCTCCTTCATAGTATTCGCCGAGTCGTCGTCTTCCTCTGGCAGATACAGCTCGCTGGATACCATCTACCACCGCCGCCGCCACACAAAGAGCAACAAAAAGGCGATCGGGTGTATGTATCACGAATGCCTATCTCACATAAAAGTCGACTATCAGGTCCCATTTCGATGAAAAGCCATATTTCGAGTGCAAGGCGGTATTTTAGGGCACAACACACAAACCCAGAACTAAAGGCTCTCGGGATGTGGAGGCGCGTTTGCGCATGCGCGGAACGAACAGAAAGGACGAGGCCTAGCGGGGTTGTTTGATGCACGAGACAAGCGCCATTGAAGTTTACCGCTAGTTTACAAAAGACGTCAATGTGATAAAAACAAACTTGACGAATATTTTCACCATAATAGAAGAATATGATTTACAAAAAAAACTAGAAGTTGTTTTCTTTATTTTCTATTATTTTTATTATTATTTTAATTTGTGGTATGCACTTGATCATTCTCCTCTTATGCAAAGAAACCTCATAATACTTTTATGAGGTTGTATGTACATAAAATGCTTTAATAATACTTTTAAAAAAACCGAAGGCGTGAGAGGGTGATGGTGGGCTATATCTGTAGCTGCACCGGGAGTTTTATTTGTACCCTTTTGCATTGACATCTTGTGATGTTGAACGTAAGATAACTTACAGAAGAACTCACGGGGTTTCGGGTTAATTAATTTATGTTTTTTTCAGATATTAAGCATTTATTTAGCTATTTAATCTGACTACAGTACTGAAATCGAGCAATACGGATGCTGTATGTGTACTGCTAAATAAATAGCAATAAAATGTTGGCGCTTATAGGCTGTTTGTCATCACTTCAAGCATGTCAGCTTTATCCTTATCAACTAACTGATCGGGCAGTTTCGAGTACTGTAAAGAATATAAAGGCTGAATAACAACGGTGCAGTTTAACATATCTAGAGGTTAACATACAATGTCTTGCCTTTGTTTTATAACTTATCCAAAGTTTGTTTGTTGTTTAAGACTTAAAAACAAACCAAGCTAAAGGCAATTTATATTCTCAGCCCCATTAGCCCATACCTGTATTACAACAGTTCAAAACACGTCTTTTTACGTTATGGTTAAAATTAGGTTAAAGGTTGGTCACTTAACAATAATTAATAATCATTAAACATTATTGAAAAAAAGCCATATGTTAATTTTGATAGACAAATGATACGACTTAGGTGCAGAACAACGATAGCTTAACCATAGAAAATAAGGTCATTTATATTTTCCTGTGTTTAAATCACCCAGCGGATTTACATCTTTACGTGATTATACTGAATTTTAATGCGTCTATCAGGTGAGAGAAAACGTAACCTGTCGTGTGCACAAACGGGAAATTTTTGTGCTTGTTGGAAGTTACCGTTTAAAATAAGATGGCTTCATCATTTTTATGGTGCTATTTAGAAGTTATGACCTTCGTTCACTGAATGAATTCACAACTGTACGTGCTCTTTGGCAAAATGTGAGCATAACTATTTTTTGCTCCTATCTTTCCCTTATCCCCAAAACGTTAAAGTTGTGCGAGATCAGAGGCTGTTTAGCTGTCGGTACAATTTCTTGTGGCGGGGCTATGTTGAGTTGAGGCCATTTACAAAAACAACACAAAAGGTCAGATAACAATTCAACACCACATGTTGAAAGTTTTATGCCAGAGTAAAGAAATTGCATTGCACACCTGTTTTTGACCATTTAAAAGTCGTCACGTGTAGACGATTTATTGGTTGATGGTCACTTAAGTTATTTTTATTATTATCTTTTATCAGCAAGTTACAAAATAGCTTATTATGAATTTACGATGTAAGCCTATACGATTTAAGCCTATATAAGCCCATACGAGGTTTCTAGTCTATTTTTAGTATTATTTGAAAATTCATTGTCTCCACGTGTTGCATAAATTACAGGATAATAGGTTTGTTACACTGTTGCGAAAAAATAAATCTGCCGTTTCTTGCTTGTAATGTCGTATCCAGGTATATCTTAGTACTCGTTTAGATTTGTTAAAAATTAAAAAGAATAGTTGTGCCTTTTCATACCCTTTAAGCTACTGTATTGGCTATTTTGCCAACGACCAGTGGTTTTAATAATAACTTTACTTACATAAGGTTAACAACCTAACAGTATTTTGAAACAACCTAAAATCATTAAGATGGCACGTTTAAAAATATATTTGGAAAGATGATAGTGGCATCTTTTCACACAAGATTTAGGATTAAGTCTTTAAGTTTTAAGGTAGGTATTGTATATACGCTATCTAGGGTGAATGTGAGCGGATGAAAAGGGCGAAGTGTTTTTCTTAGGATGCTCCAGGACCAGAGACACTGGCCAAAAAGCAATTGGATGAGTTTGCCTGTGGAACTAAAGCTCTTTGCGCTAAGACTTGTGGGTAACTCGGGGCGAACGCTTTCACACACACACACACACACACACACACACACACACACACACACACACACACACAGACACACACACACACACACACACACAGCAGATATGACACGTCAGGGTGAAAGGTTATTTCAACCCACCCCCAACCAGCTAACTCTGTAAATGTAGGTTAAAATGCCAATTCAACCTAAACTGGGGATTTCTGGAATAATTTTTATTTGATATGGGATGGGAAATGTGTATGTATATTGGCATAACAAATTACTACTGTTGATGTTGATGTTTTCAGTTTTCTACACATTCTTTTGGGTTAGTTCATGGTTTTTGAAATAGTTTTGGTTAAATCTTTTTTTTAAGTGTGTCTCGTGTAGTTTATATGCACTACAGAAACACCGAGATTAGTCTTTTGGAGATTGTATTTTGCACACGTGTTTGAATAAAAGAGAGGTAATTTATCGCCGTATAACTTTAGATGTATGTAATTTGTCCCACGAGAAGTTCTTGTGTCATATTGTTGGCGGTCGCTTAACATTTAGTACTATATCATCTCAAAAGTAACTTTTCAGCTGTAACTTAGTGGAGCAGTAATAGCCCAGGATTGTGCTTTAAGGAACTTTAAGGAGATCTCTCACTACATCTCTCTACTTCCTTCATGACTTTACCTACCGATTTTTCGTGAATACAAAGAAAAACAAACCAGTTGGCTAAACGTGTCCTTAAAACAAGTAAAATAGCTACTATGTTCGAGATCACTAAAAGACTCTCCCTTTAAAATAACAGGACAACTTCGATCTTAAAGAAATGTGCTCTTTGTTCTCCTTTTGTTTGCTAAAGCTCGACGAACAAACGTCCTCTTACCTCACACGCTCTCTAATGTCAAAATCTTCTTCACCAAACTTTGAGCTCGCGATCCTTAGCGAAATGTAAGCGCACATTTAGTAATATATATTCCTAACTTAATGATAAACGGAGTAAACTGCGCCTTTTCCATTTGTCACCGGACGTGTTTGCCCTGCTGTTTGAGACTCGCGCACGTTGTGGGGAGGCAGCCCAGGCGGACCCCCACTTGGTGAGTCCGTCACGTCTGAGAGTCCAGGGCCCATCCTGATGTTACTCCAAAAAAACTCCCAGCCGCCCCAGAACATAGTCAGGTCATGAAAATACAATTTACATTGTGAAACCACACGTTTGAAAAGTACAACAATATTTAACCTTTGTGTGTTTATTCACAAATAGTAGGATAATAAATCCACAACAGTACACAGAAACATACATACATATTTAATTAATCAATGCATTTAATCAATGGCTTACAAAATATACATGCTATTTCCCATTATAGCCTTTGTGGTCAAAATAAAACTGTAGGGTTGTGTTGTTTGTTAGATAATAAAATCAGTAGCTTTATGGAATTTATACAGTGTATTTTTTATTGAATTTATTGGCGTCCCATATACAATAAAATAGTTTATATGCCAAAATAGTGTTCATAGTTCAAAACCACAAAAGAGAAATTGAAATTATGCTATTCATTAGCGCGGTACAATCACAATTTAATACTTATAAATTGTTTGGGAAGTAATAAAAATTCTTAAATTTTTCTTGTTCTTTGATCAATAGGCAAATTAAATTATAAGCATTTTAACTTAATATTAGAAACGTGGAATAATTCCCAAAGCAAGACAAGCATTTCTGGAGGCAGAACTTTCAACTCTTCACCCAACACTATACACACTGGGTCGAAGATCAATCATTATCACTCATGTCACAATTGAGAGCTATTCAAGCTGTGAGGTTTTAGAATCAAAGGACCAGGACCTGCGTGTTGTCTTTCAAATGATGCGTGCCCCTTGAATAAAACTTATATAGTTCAACGGAGGTTGAAATAAAATGGTTTATTAACAGTGCTGCAAAGCTGAAAATTTAAATACGAGTGTATGGGGAAAGCAACTGTACATATTCTATTACGAGGAAAACCTATAAAATAAAATGAAAATATTCTTATCACTAGTGACGTTTGGTTACTTGGTAGAATAACTGCATAAATGCAGATACTAATAAAAGTGCTTTGAGTGAAAATATCAACGGTGTACGAGCAAAAAAATGTACAAGTAAGCAAAAATATGCATTTAAAACATATGTGTTTATATATATAAATAAATAAATAAATAAATAAATATATGTATATTATATGTATAGACTGCTGAAACATATGACGTGAGTTTTATTTTTAACCATACCAAAACATTCTGTTTATCACTTTTTTAAAGTAGCCAGTGGCATGAATTACGGTAATAAGGAACTACACTGTATGGTTTAACACTCAAGAATTAACACGAGACAGAACCATCTGAATCAACAGAACGGCTCACTTGTAAAGGTAGCCTGTAGTATAGTGTGGAACACTTTCCCCTTTAAGATCTTTATAAACTAGTGCAAGTATACTTCTGTTCCCGCACCGAGCTTATATTGTGAGATATGAACGCATACGTGCAAATACAGACGCTGAATTTGGACTGCATTGATTGAACACGAACCACTTCCACCAGATAGAACACATAGAAAACCATAGAAAACCAAAGTTTCTCGTGCACACCATCATCAGATAAACTCGGTGTGTACATCAGACTAGCTTTCATTATCATTACCAGCATATAGCAGTATGAGTGTAATTCATCTTAAACCTTGTGTGTTCTTGGAAAAATAAGTATTTCTAACAACGTTCAGTCAATGTCCCAATCAAGACATTGAATTGCCCTAATTGTCATTTAATTTCATCGTGTATCATTTGGGGCCTATTACACAATTTTGTTAATCAAATGGTTGTTTCTTAAATTATTACATAGTTATCTGTAACTGGTACTGCAAACGTAAAGCCAATAAAAACGGTAAACGTTGGTAGCACCATTATAGGCGTCAGCAAAGTTCAGGCCCACGACACGCTTACTTATCCAGAATCGTCAGTATTTACATTTATAAGGTAACGGGGGCAGGTCATCTGCATTTAAACGCTGTGAGATGTTGTTACTGAATTGTTGTAAATAAAAGAAACAGTTTGACTTAATTCATTGTACAACAGAAAAGCCATAAACGCAGCAAAGCGATTGTTTTGTGTGTGTGTTGGGGGCTCCTATAAACCACATGAAAAGCAAGGCCTTTTCACCAAGGCCCAGTTCTGAACTACATTACATAATATTACAAAACATATATTTTATTTTAAAATAATTAAAGATAATATACAGTGCGGTTTAGTTTGACAGACAGATTTAGTGTTCATTAATGACCGTATATATGAAAAAACTGTATTGTTTTTTATCTCATTACATTTCTATTACGCTACATACTCTCTTGGTACATTCTCATTGTAAAAAAATGGCAAATGTCTGTTCACAGACGCAAACAGGGAGGGGGTAGTCTTTGCTATTGAAAACCCGCTATTTTTTCTTTCACGTTTGTAGGAAGGGAAATGGGAGTTGCATGATCTGACAAAAACGAGCTGTGTTCGACCGCACAAAAGTATAAATACAATATTATCGCTCTCACACACTCGTACACAAACCTCATGCAAAATTGAACAATGACCAGGAATCCCATTGTCCCTTGTCCTTGAAAGATATTATTAAAACATACATTTCAACATCACGGGCACATTTGTTCATATTCCCATTTCATGACATCACCAAAACTGGCAAATAAAAAGGGGCGCAAAAGAAAAGCAGCCTTAAACCTTTGGGTGAGTTCTTTTAGATGTTTGTTTACTTTTTGTACACGTGTTCTTTAGATTCTTGGCTCTCAGAATTTTATATAATATATATATATCCACTTAAAAGAATACAATAAACAGCTCTGAAGGTTTCTTGAAACATAGAGGAATTTTATTCTGTATACGTTATTCTATAACACACACGTCTGTACAAAAACGCGCGAGACACGCGAGAAAGGGCAATAAGCATGATGAAAAAAAGATGAAAACAAGACGAAAAAAATAATAATTGTTTTCAAACACGCACAGCTTTGGTTTTGGTTAAATGCAACGATCGATATTTTTTCTCGACACTAAACTTTACAATCTTGTAAATTCCATTTCCTTTGAATTATACATATATATCCTTCCAAAATTAGATAAATCACAAATAATAATCCCATTAAATTTTGCAAAGCGTGCAAATAGATTTAAAAACGTGTAACGCATACAACACAATGCATAGCACAATGATAATTTAAAATTTGTGTAAAGTGTAAGTTTGAATAAGACGTTCATCACCAACATATGCAGCCTAACTGTTAGCGTTATTCATTTCGAAGCAACACCCACAACACAAAGTATTACAATAATTCTCGTAAATAATGACTATTATTAATACGAACTTGTCACGAGCGAATTATTTGCTCTATTTAAGAGAGGTGGGATTACAGCCGTATGGAAATTAGCTAGGGGGTGGGGTTGGCCAAGGCTGGAATATCCATTTTTATTGCATCACCTGTCAGTATCGTCCAATCAGCGTCGACTTTGGGGGCATTAATTGATGAAGGTGTCTCCGGCCTTTCTCAGTTTCCACTGTCATTTTATTTGTGACTAAACCAGCAACAGGAATAGCAGCTGCATTTTGGGCTCTGTTTCTCTCTCTCTCGCTCACCCCCTCTCTCACTTCCCTACTCTCTTCGCTTTTATCCTTCTCACTGGCAGTGCTATCCACCTTCCTCTTTTCCTCATGGCCAAATGGGAAGAGAGTTGAGAGAGCGCAGGTATACAGGAGCTCAGACAGGCAGCATCCAGCCTGCCGGCAACATCACACACATTCCATCGATCATGCGGTGCTCTGGCCAATGGATTGATCGTTTTAATTCAAGCTGACTATCTCGTGTTCATTTTTCTATGTAAAACTTTTTGTTCATCACGCAGTGTGGACATGTCACAGCCTGTGCTGGACTGCTCAGCACAATGCCTTGAAATAAAACAGCTGCATTAAAGCTACTGGACATCCATCGCGCTACATGTTGGAATTAATGCATTGAAGACGATGGGGGACTTGGAATCTGGTTTTGAGGAAATGCAGGGTGTAAAGCTGGGCTATTTGGTTATCAAAGGCAAACAAATGTTTGCCCTTTCTCAAGTCTTCACCGACCTCTTGAAAAACATCCCGCGGACTACTGTACACAAACGAATGGACCATTTAAACGTGAAGAAGCATCACTGTGATTTAGAGGAATTGCGAAAGCTGAAAGCAATAAATTCAATAGCTTTTCACGCAGCTAAATGTACTCTGATTTCAAGAGAGGACGTTGAGGCGCTGTATTTTTCGTGTAAAACTGAACGCGTTTTGAAATCAAACAAAAGGAGAGAAAAGGACAAAAAAACTGACAAAATGTGCGAGGACAAAAATCACACAGCTGCCAGAAGTGACTTTTGGAAAGAGAAAGTTTGGTTAAGTTTGCATAGCGTCCCACAGACTTTCTCATTCAAAAAGAAACAGGACTCTGCCCCTCGCACTCACTCCAATCTACCTCAAATTTACAGTAAATCCTTTGCCCGTGATTTTCAACCGGTCACGAAGTCGACATCAACACCCTTTAAAAACTATGAAACAGCTCAAATACCCGACAACTGTGTGACTTTTAATCAGAAACATGCGTTTATTCGGCACGTTGTAAACCGACAGCCGCTGCTCTACCAGTCCGCCATTGCGGCGCAGTCAAAGCACCAAGGCAACGCAGACCTACTTCACAAAAGGAAGAGGAAGCGAGAGAGTCAGTTTTGGTCAAGGAGCGGACGCAGCCACCCGGTTCTGGTCGTCCCAAAGTGCTGTAAACCAAAAGTTCCTAACGGATCTTTAACCGAGTTTCACCTCCTTCAGCATGGATTGTACGTCGACCCTCGACACACTGGACATTTTCAGGAAAGCTGCAGCAGCGACACGGAATCGAGTTCCATATCAGAACGGGTGAACAACGATTCGGATTTTGGATCGAGTTTCTCCACCACCAGCAACTCGGGAACTTCAGACGAAGAGGAGGACGACTCCCTCTCGGATTCTTCAGATGTCAGTAGCGACGAAGAGAGCTCGTCTCAGTCTGACTCGAGCTCTGTGTCCAGTCAAGTTTCAGTGCAGAGTATTCGGTTCAGGCGTGCAAGGTTCTCAAGTCTCAACACAAAAGCACCTCT